>JAJIBD010009181.1:0-35056 GCA_021461705.1 Cryptotis parvus
TCTCTCTGTCTCTCTCCTCTCTCCTGTCTCTCTCTCCTCTGTCTCTCTTTCTGTCTCTGTTCTCTCTCTCCTCTCTGTTCTCTCTCTATCTCTGTCTCTCTCTCCTCTCTGTCTCTCTCTCTGTATCTGTCTCTCTCCTCTCTCCTCTCTTCTCTCTGTCTCTGTCTCTGTCTCTCTCTCTCTCTCTCTCCGTCTCTCTCTCGCTTCTTCCTCCCCACACCCACGCCCTTACTGGAAGGCTTTTAGTTTTTCAAAATTCATTTTGACCTTTTGGTGCCGAAATGGATGACACCCCCCAGGGGCATGGCCATAATGAAGGCATGTTGATCCGAAAGAGCAGCTGAAGCAATTCGCGGGCGGCACACAAAGATTTCTTTCCCCTTTAAAAAAATAAAAACAGCCCTAGGTTTCTAGGATGACTTTCTTTCATGTTCACCTGTGGATAGGGAACAGAGACAGGCAGGTCACAAAAGGGAGCCTCTAGCCTCTCCGTTTGCTGGCGGCATTTCCGGTGGCCGCTCCTCAGGTGTGGAGTGGCCCAGTGAAGGGCCCAGCCCTGCAGTAGAAATGCTTTAAGCTGAATATGGGCTGCTGGGTCAGTGCCGGCCAGGGTGACTGCCTGCGGCCTCGCCAGCATCTCCCGTTGTCAGCCTGTGGGGTCACGCCATCAACGGCCCTGCTCAGGCTTTGCCCCGTGTTGGGAATCTCGGATCATATTTCCAAAGCCCGCACTAGGGGGAAGCGTGCCCGCACGAAATATCAGAAAACGCCTTTTGTTCTGGACTTCTGTAAGTCCCAGGGGCCAGCGTGTAGGCCCCTCTGAATATGCTTCCCTCAGTTACCGAGGGCCGTGTCTAGGCCTCTGCCTCTGCAATACGCCGCTCTCTCCACGCTGTTTGTAGCTGAGTGGCCCGAGCACCGCCTCTTCCTGGAGCCTAATTCACAAGAGTGAATTTAGCCCGCACTGAAGCTACGGTAATTGCTCTAATGGACAGTCAAGGAAGAAGCAGCTCCCCGGGAACTGGCTCCTTGAAAGCCGGGTGCCCTGGCGGCTGAGAGCAGCCGTGGGGAGGCCTGCTGGTCCAGCGCCCCTCCGCCCTCACGCCCAGCTCTCGAAGTTCCAGTCCAGGACGTGGCCAAGCCTGACTCAGGCCCCTCTGCAGGACACAGTCCTCTCACCCATGGGTTGGTGGGAAGGCGGAGGAAGCCCTTGTTTTCCACCGGGAGGAAATAGAGGCAGTGAGTGGAGGTCCATCACACACCTCCGCTAACCACTGAGAGGCAGGAAATGCTTTATGGACCGGGAGACTCCGTTTCTCAGCAGGCAGAAGGCGCTGGCCAGCAAAGAAAACACGAAGGTCTCAAGCCTCAAACCGCCACATTCGGGGCCAGAGCCATAGTACGATAAGGGAGGGCATTTGCCTTGTATGTGGCCAACCCAGGTTTGATCCCCAGCATCCTGTATGGTTCCCCCAAGCACCGCCAGGAGTAATTAATGAGTGGAGCCAGGAGTAACCCCTAAGCATCGCCGGGTGTGACCCAGAAGTACAAACGGAACGAAAGAAAGCCAAAAACTTTCATGTTCACTGTCAGACACTGGAAGAACAGGACAGCCCCAGAGTTGGGGAAATTAAGAAGCCACAGAGTCGGGGGTTAAAGAGGCCACAGAGTTGGGGGGGAAAGAGCCGCCCAACGGCCAGCTCCGTCGAAGGCCTCCTGCCTTTGCCAAGCCCCTTCTGACTCTCCAGGACAGGCAGAGACCCAGTGGCAAACAGACCAAGGGCTCCGAGCGCTCAATTCTGACGGCTGTCATAGAACATTGGCCAGCCAGAGGAACTGGAGGATTTGCTCGAATAGTTTCTCAGCGGGAGCGGCAGGTTAGAATGAGACTCTGCCTCACACCCCCTCTCGGAGAGCAGGAGTCCAGAGCAGGAGCTGTGATACCTCTGGAGAGCGTGAACTGTGAACAGGTCAAACCAAAGCGGTCAACACGTTCATCGCTTTCCAGCTGGGGAGCGGGGGCTGGGGCACGTGGTCTTTGGAGCTTACCCTGGCTTAGGGGAACATGGGGTGCTGGCGGTTGGACTGGGGTCAGCCATCTGCAAGTCCAGCACCTGAACCCCTATACACCTGCTACACACACACACACACTCACACACATGCGCACACACACACACGCACACACACACACACACACACACACACACGCACGCCCCTCCCTGCCCATTTCTTTTGCTCCCCTGGAGGCCCTGGCACGGTTCTTTCCTGTACCCTACTTCCTATTTTAACTCTGTAGCATGGCATCACTTTTATCTTGTTTTGCTCTGGCCACACCTACTAGTGTTTGGTGCTTGCCTGGGCTCTGTGCTCAGGGATCCCCTGGTGGGGCTCAGGGGACCATATGAGGCCCCAGTTTCAGACCCAGGCCTTACCGCTGTTCTTAAGTCTTACAGGTGGCTGTGCCATTCCGTAGGGTGTCCTAGGGGTTGAGGGCTTTGCCTCAGCCTCCCGAGTGCAGCGCCACGCCCTCAGCCAAGTGCTGCCGTGATGGGCCGCATTTACGAGCACCTGTGTGGAATGTGATTGGGTGTTCGTCAGCCGGAGGCCCCTAGTTAGTGCCTAGGTATGACTCATGTTTTCACTGTCAGCTACGTACCTCTCAGACCTATGGGGACAGTGGCAGTAGCTCTTCAGTTTTATTTTTGCAGTGTCAGGGGTGAGCCCAGGGCCTCTCCCATGTAGGCAAGTGCTCCGAGTCGCGGTGCTCAAAAGGCCTAGCCCGACCCTTAGATACATTATGTATTCCCAGCAGCTGGGTAACTGGATGTCGCCCCGGAACCTTAACCGCCTAGATATGCCAATCCTGCGCCTGACACCAGTAGTGGTGAAGCTCATCCCTTCCGTCCCACGGCCCCTCCCACTGCTCGATAATCTCAGTTCTGCCATGGAAGCCCGAGGCTTTGTCACCATACGACAGTGCTAGAGAAAATTCCTTCTTTTATACAGAGAAGTAAAAGAGTGACAAAGTTTGGGGTGACAAGCCCGGCGTTCGATTCTGTCCTGTTTCTTGTTACTGCCACTATAGCAGTGTAACTAGTAGGGCTGTATTCCTGGGGAGTGTAGCCTTGTAGCCGTGTAGACTGTGTTCCTGGGGAGTGTAGCTGTGTATCCGTGTAGACTGTGTTCCTGGGGAGTGTAGCAGAGTAACCGTGTAGACTGTGTTCCTGGGGAGTGTAGCCTTGTAGCCGTGTAGACTGTGTTCCTGGGGAGTGTAGCAGAGTAACCGTGTAGGATTGTATTCCTGGCCACCTCCACTTCGCTGATGACATCGTTCTAGTAACACCAAACATTAGCCAAGCGGCACAAATGCTGGCTGACTTCAGCCGAGAATGTGGAAAGATAGGTCTACAGCTGAATCTGAAGAAAACTATGTTCATGAAAAATGAACTAGTTCCTGAGGCCCCATTCACTCTCAAGGGAACAAACATCTCTGAATGCAGCAGTTATGTGTACCTAGGTCGAGAAATCAACATGATGAACACCCTAAAACCTGAGCTGCGCAGGAGGAAGAGAGCGGCATGGAATGCCTACAAAGGCATCGAAGAAATAGCTAAAAGGACAAAGAACCTCTGGCTCCGGGCACATCTCTTCGACTCCACCGTTTCTCCCTGCATTAACATACGCCTCAGAGACCTGGGCCCCTACGAAAGCAGGATGAGAATGCTATTCGGTCTCCCAGAGAGGAATAGAAAGAGCTATGCTTGGAATATCACGCCTCACTCAAGTGAGAGAAGGAATCTGGAGTTCGACCTCCGTCGCTATTCCAGAATCAGGGACGCTGTCTCGTTTGCCAAGGCATCGAAAATCAGATGGGCTGGACATGTAATGCGATTTGGAGACAACCGCTGGACTAGAGCCATTACCGACTGTATCCCACGGGATGTCTAAAGATCACGTGGCTGCCCACCTACAAGATGGTCAGACTTCCTTGTCAAGACCCTGAAGGAACGGTTTGAGGCTCTTCATATTCCTGAATCAACCAGATGCCATTGGGCTACATTGGCACGTGATAGGGTCCAATGGAAATGTTACTGGCGCCCGCTCGAGCAAATCGATGAATTATGGGATTCAAGTGATCAAGTGATCAAGTAGCAGTATAACTGTGTAGACTGTGTTCCTAGGGAACGTGGGGGCTGTAAGTAAGATTGCGGTAGTGGTGAGGTCTCAAGTCGGTCCCGGCAGATTTTGGGGCCTTGTGCAGATCCATTTACTGACTTTCCACATCAGTGAGGAGAGAGAACGACCGCGCCCGCTGAAGGTCACATCTGTGGGCCCAGGGAGCTGCCCAGAATATGGAACCCCTGGGTCTGAGCCCCTGTGCTGTCTCACTTTGAGTCCTGAACGCTGCGCCAGGGGAGGCTGGAGGGCCCCCAGGGCCCCAGAGCTAGGGAGACCCCCTGCCCCAGAGTCAGATCTGAGTAAGTGGAGGAGTCAGTTTGCAGAGAGCGGGCTGGTGCCAGAACGCAGGCCTGGGTTTTATTCTTACTCTCGTGTGTGGCTTTATAAGTGCAAGGACCGAGGCAACGAAATGAGCGTTTCCAACGCAGAAGCCCCTGAAGCTGTAATAACCCCATAGATAACCCCCACCTTACTTAGGCATTACGTTATTCCACATCAGGCATTTCTTAGGGGGGATGTGGGCGGGGGCCTGAGAGCTAGGGTGAAGACACTGACCTCGCCCACGGCTGACCGGGCTGGCTTGATCCCCAGCACCACACAGGATCCCCTGAGCACCACCGGAAGTGATCCCAGAGCACCACGGAAGTGATCCCAGAGCACCGCCGGAAGTGATCCCTGAGCACAGGCCAGGGGGCCCAAAGAAAAGAATCAGGGGTCTGGTTTTTTGCCAGTAGAGCCAAAATTTCTCTTGGTGATTCTGTGGGGACACTCCACCCCCAGCCCAGACCCATGTTAGGGTCTTAAGGAAATAGACACTGGGCTTTCGCCAGGTCGCTGCCGAGAGGCTTGTAGGTTCCAGAAGCGGGCGAAGTCCAGCAAGTGTGAATGTGCCCGAGCCATTAGATCACTGGCTGTCAAAGCACCGGGTCCGAGCATGGGGAAGCACCAGTTTTTCCGTCTTCCCGCTGGCTGAAGGTTCTGAAGAGCTGGAGGGTGCGGGTTCACACCTCCCTCCCCTGCCTTTCAGGGACAACCCCTTGTCAGGCCACCTTGTGCTTCCCGAGCACAGAGCCGGGAGTCACCTCCAGTACGGCCGGGCTGGTGGGAACTGAAGCTGAATTAGGCAGCAGGGGAGGCGGTGCTGGTGGCCGTTCTCTGGCCACTTCTGGTGTGTCTGGTCAAGGGCAAGGACGGGGCCTGACCTCGGCCCTCTGTGCCACTGACCGTGACCCCTCTGGGCGTGGAGCTCAGGGTGCCCTCAGAGGGGGCCCTTGGGACTTGCTTTTTGTTGGATTGGGATCTGGGTGGTGCTGGGCAGGAGGGAGTAGCTCCGTGCTGTGCTCTGGGATCGTCTGGGGCTGGCAGAGCACGTGCTCCAGCCCGGCGGAGTCCTCCCGCCCTCCATCAGCTGCTCCAGTGCGTTCCAGCTCCCAGCTTGGGAAGGTCCCCGGCCCCGCTCCCATTACCGCCTCCGCGCCCACCCCAGCACAGAGTTCTCACCAAAGCCAGGGAGGACTTAAATTGTTTTAGCACAGCCCTGCCCCTCAGCTGTGTGTGTGATCCTCGAGCTCGGGAGTAGCCCGCAGAGGCCTGAGTCCCTGTGACGGTGACTGAGAGGGGCTAGTCGGTGGCGGGTGGGGTGCAGAGGGCAGGCGGGTGTGGAACTGTGCTGGGAGCCGGTGGTGGGATTAGCTGGTGACTGTGGTCTGGTGGTCCACCCTCGGCGCCTGCTTCTTCCGGTTCTGGGACCCTGGCACTTCAGTGCACTCTGGGCTTCTCGCCCACTTCCCCTCTGCCACTTTGCTTCTCGGCTACTTCCTTACTGAGCTGGCACAGGCGCGACCAGCCGTGCCTTGGTGTTTGACAGGATGTGGCTGCTTAAAAGTGTGTGTGTGAGTGTGTGTGAGAGAGACACACACAGAGAGAGAGAGAGACAGAGGAGAGAGGGGAGAGAGACAGAAGAGAGAGAGAGAGAGAGAGAGAGAGGCGAGGTCTAAGGTCATGCTCTGGAGGGTGTTCCCCTTGCAGGTCTAGAGCGCTAAACAGATGAAACATCAGCCCAGGCAGCTTCCTGTTTTCTCCCCAGGTTAATCTTGGATGTGTAGCTGCATAGATACATTATCCTTAAAATCTGTCTGTGGCCCAGAAGGACGGCAGGCGCCCGGCGGGCTCTACTGGCAGTGTGCACCTGTGCTAATTCCTTGTGTCATTTAAATGTTTATTTATAATTCACAACTGCTTGAAGTCCCTTCGCTGAGCTCATAAAGCGCAACTGCCTTAAAGCATGTAACCTCCGAGTTTTGCTGTGCAAAGGTTGCTTGTTCCTTGCGGTTGGTGTAGAGGGAAATAAATATCCACGGAGATGTTAGGAGGCTTGACTTACCCCAGTAACAACAAAAGCAGAAGCTATGGAAGTCTATGTCCAATAGGTACCGGTACACACACTCCCAGGGTGGCAGACAGTTATACACACACCAGTCGAACGCGCCCTAGTACCGAAACCGACTCTGGCTTTTCAGAGGCGATCTTGACAGATATTTGAGATGCGCTTTCAGAAGAAAACGTTTTCTTCTGATAACTCTTTACCACAGACACGTTTGTGCCGCCGCCATCATAGACCCTATCTACTCTGAACGCAGGGAGATGAAATGCTCAGAAGCAGGTCCCAGGTCAGGATGGAGCAGAGCCCGCCCACACGAGCAATGGCAGTTCTGAGGCTACCAGCCCCTTCCTGCGAGTGAGGGCCGCCCACCCCATGCCGGGGATGCCTTACCTGCCTGGCGCGGGGCCTGTGATCAGGTTGGGGCTCATGGAGCTGCTTTGGCTGTCCCCGGTTTGGCTGTGAGACGCAGGCTCTTGTCTTCGACAGCAGATGGAAATCAGGAACTGGCCACAACCACGAGATGGTGGGTTGGCCATCCCCTGGCCATTGGGCAGTGCGGACTTACCCAAGACTGGGAGAGGAAATGGAGAAGGAAGTGTACCTCGAGGTGGCAGGGCCTCTGGCCGAATTCCTGTCCTCGGGCTGTGCCCCACACCGGGCCCACGTTCCCAGCTCCTCGCCCGGGCACAGGCAGAGATTGCCACGTGGGTCTCCTTCGGAACACGGAAGGGAAGGACGGCTTCTTGCTCAGGTGGTCCCCAAGTGGCACGCACGGGGCCCTGAGGGAGCAGCTCCTGAGCAGGGAAGGTCTGTCCCTGCGCGGTGGCCCCGGCTCCTGCTCCTTGCCTCAGTTTCCCCATGGAGTGTTAGGGTTCAGCAGGCTCGTTGTGTGTCTGCAGCGTCTCACTTCCTTCTGGGCCCCGTCCTCCTGAACGAGCTCCTGCAGGACACGCCCGTTCCTCCTGCCTGGAGGGGGCCGTTCCACTCGGAGAGTCTCCAGCTGTGGTTCGAGCAGGTAAGGCAGCGCAGACTGGGCGTGTGGCTCGGAGGGCGCCGTGCATGGCAGGGCTTTGGGGGTCGGCCGCCAGGGCCACACGGGAGGGGCTCCGGATGCCTTGCAGTTCCAGGGTTGAACTTGGGGCCTCGCCCGCGCTCGGTGTGCGTCCTGCCCCTGGACCGGGCTCGTGCTCCCTCCTATGGGGAGGGAGGGCACCGCAGAAGGCGCTGAGTGTCACGGTTGCCCTTCCTCACGCCAGTCGCGCCCCCAGACCCCAGCGAGCTGCGAGGGTCCGAGAGTCGGGCCGTGGCTGCCTGGGAAGTGTGTGTTCTCCCAAGGAGAGGCTGCGCATGCGTGACTTAATAGTTACCTGTGAATAAATCCCAGATGGAGCTGCCCAGGGAGGGGGGATGAGAGGGAAGACTGTGCCCACCGGGCTCAGAGATGGCCCTGAGGAGCCACAGACCTGTGTGCCTCGTCCTCTCCAGAGAGCTGGGCGGCCGTGTGGGAAAACACTCGCTCTGGTGTGTGCGTGCACGCAGGTGGGAGTGCGCGGAGTTCCGGCCTGGCAACACAAGGCATAAAAATGAAAAACAAAACAAAACCAGGAAACTGTAGCACTTTACAGGCAGGGTGGGAGTGGTCTGGGGCCCCGGGGGGGGGGGGGCTCCCCCTCTCCACGCTTGTCTGGCCCCCGGGGGCTCCCCTCTCTCCACGCTTGTCTGGCCCCCGGGGCTCCCCCCTCTGCGCACTCGCAGTTGGCCCATTCCTGCTTGCCCTCTGCCCCAGGGGAGGACCGTATCTGCAGACTCCTCGGCCAAAGGTTTTGTTTCAGTGCCCCAGGTCACTCCTGGGGTCGCCGTCAGCAGGGGGTGAGGGCCACAGGCAGGGCGGGAATGAGGCGTGTAACCCACTGAGCTCTGCACTGGCAGAGACGGGCTGGTACCCGCCTGCGCTCTGCCTGCGCGGCCGCATGGTGACGCCTGCACGACGCGTGTCTCTTTCTCTCGTGCTTTTCGCTTTCTGCAGAACATCTGATCTAAGCCACCAGCTCATCGCCCTTTTGCTCTTTGCAATTAGAGACTTTGATACCAGGTTTATCAGCACAAACCACAGCCACGTTCGACACTGGACTGCAGTATTCAATACAGCATAATGATGGGCTGATGCAGGGGGAGGCCGTTTCCAGAAAATACTGCTGGAGAAAAGGGGACAGGGAGTGTGGCTCAGTGGTAGCACTCCTGCCTCGCAGCTGTGAGACCCCGAGTTTGATGCACATACACACACACTCACATACTCACACACATTCACGCACACTCACATGCTCCACACATATTCACGCACACACACACACACACACACACGCTTGCACAGTACTTTTGTTCTCCTTTTATCTGTGCTTTAGTTTGCTGCCTAGTTCTGTTCCCTCGACCCTTTGCTAGAGCTGAGAGTCCCAGAACTGTGTGAATTCACCCGGTCATCTCAGGGCTCTCCCTGCACCCCGCGTGCCTGCCACCCCAGCACAGCCCACTGCGATGCTGTCTGTCTGTCTGTCTGTCTGTCTGTCTGTCTGTCTCTCTCTCTCTCTCTCTCTCTCTCTCTCTCTCACACACACACACACACACACACACACACACGCACAGTTCTCTCTCCCGTCCTGTTTCCAGGCGAGACACTGCCTTGTCAGTAATCAGTGGGTTATATTTAACGCTTCCCCTGTGGATTTTTGCCGCAGATAGAGGAGGAGCCCACGTAATCCCCCGGCAGCGTCTCACTGTTTCCAACCGTGTCGGCCCCTGCTGTCAGCATCTGCCTAAGCTGGCGTGTCCTTGCTGCTAGAAGTGCAGCCCCCCCCACCCCGGTTTGGGGGCCAAACCTGGCAGTGCGTGGGGGCTGCCTCCAGCTCTGTATTGGGGGTGGCTCCTGGGAACCATGGGGAGGAGCTGGCCCCTCCCTGCAGCATGGGGCCCTCAGCCTTTGGAGGTACGAGCCCGCACTGCTTGCATCGGACCCCACGAGCCCGTTTCTGCCTCCTAAGGCCACGGGTGCAGTCTCCGTCTCCCGCCTTGCCTGGCTACCTCGTGGGGCTCTGGGCTGTGCAGGTGTGTGTGTGTGTGTGTGTGTGTGTGTGTGTGTGTGCAGTGCGCGACGCTGTCTGGGAGTGGAGACCCCCGTGGGGAGGTCCAGCCCCAGAGAGACGAGGAAGGTCCTGGCATGGGGCTGAAGCAGGATCCCTCCACAGTCGGGACCCCCCGAGCTGTAGGTGCTGCCCCTCGGCTTCCCGGGACAGGGGCAGCCAGCGGGCTGGGCAGGGGCGTGTGGAGCCTCCGCCACGTCCTGCTGAGTCCCCGCTGCTGCACTCTGGGGTCGCTGTTCGGACGGGCTGCTGTGTGGAGCTCAGTGGCCGGAGCAGCTGCTTTGCAGGCAGGCAACAGGGCTGACTCCCCAGCCCCAAGGGTGGTGGCCTCAGCACCGCCGGCCGTGGCCCCCCAAAACCGAAGAAACAGAGCCCGAAAGCGTAATCCAGCAGGAAGGGAGACTCCCACCCCAGCCCGGAAAGCGTAATCCAGCAGGAGGCCCCCAGCCCGGAAAGCGTAATCCAGCAGGAGCCCCCCAGCCCGAAAGCGTAATCCAGCAGGAAGGAGACCCCCAGCCCGGACAGCGTAATCCAGCAGGAGGCCCCCCAGCCCGACAGCGTAATCCAGCAGGAGGCCCCAGCCTGGACAGCGTAATCCAGCAGGAGACCCCCAGCCCGGACAGCGTAATCCAGCAGGAGGCCCCCAGCTCAGACTCAGCCTTTGAGCTTCACCGCTTCCAGCGCAGTAGTGCAGGGCCCAGAGGTCTCCCGCCAGCACCACGGCTGAGGAGCGCGGCTCTGGGCCAACCTGGGAACGAAGTCACCAGCACCGTCTGTCTGGTCGCCGTCCCTCAGCCCGCCCGCCCGCCTGCCCCTCGGTGATGTTTGAAGGAGGAAACAGGTCCGTGAGGCTGGAGGCTGTGCTGCTTCCGTCCAGACGCTGCCCGGGACCCTCTGCCCCACCTGCTGGCTGCTGAGAGATGTGAAGGGAGTGGACGTGGGCAGAGCCATCCTGGAGGGACGGGTGTCCCCAGTGGAGCTGCTTTCTCGGCCACTTCCCCATGGCGGCCCCTGCGTGAGGACGGCATGTGGTCTCTGGCACCTGGGCGCTGAGGCCAAGCTGGGCGCTAGCCCTGCGCGGGAGGTGCCAAATAGGTTTTCTGGGTTGCTGGTGTTCGCTGGGGTTTTAGCCTTCCGGTCTGTTTTGTTGGGGGCCACAGCTGGGGGCGCTCCCTGCAGTGCTTGGGGAAGCCGTAGTAAGTAACGGATCCGTCTGGGGCCTCCCGCAGGTGCAGCCCACCCGTCTGTCTCCCACCCTGAGCTTCAGTTCTCGAGGGGATGGATTTAGGTTGATTTTCTCAGCAGAGAATCTAGACCGATCGTCCCGGGAGGTCTTGCTCAGGAGCGCCTGCCCGTGCGCGCAGGGGCCCAGGGGCCCGTCTTGGCGCTACCAGCGACAGCTCCCCTTCCTAAATGCTGCAGTTCCCCTTTGTTCCGTTTTGTGGGGAAAGAGGCGAGATCGAGGAGGCCCAGTGTCCCAGAGGGTAGGCCCTGCGCACCTGCGCAATGACCGCTGACCCGGCCGGAAGTGTAGCCGCAGAGCCGAGGGGAATTTCTCCCTTTCATCATCAGCTTCCCGTCCGGTCCGTCAACACAGGCGATAAACAACCGTGTCCCTTGCCTGCCCCGGCCGGGAAGCTCCCACCATGAAAGGAAGGTTCGTGGTCATGGCGACTTTGGGAACTTGGCCAAGAAGAGCCGGGTGGGGCGTGCCGTGGGGCAGGTGGTCACGTGGCCACTCCCGCCGTTTCCTTTTCTCCTCCAGTGGGTGAGCCCTGCGCTGGGCTGGTGCCTCTGGCTTTGATGGTGTAAAGATGGGGCCAGTGTGTGTCCGGCCCTGGGCCTTCCCCACTCAGAAAACAGAGGGCGTGAATAATGGTGGTGGTGTGTGCGTGTGTGTGTGTGTGTGTGTGTGTGTGCTCAGTGTGCGTGTCTGTGGCCTGCAGACAATTGTCTACTGTCCATAAATCTATTTTTTTAGTCTGTTTAGAAAATACATTGACACTGTGGTGTCAGGGATCAATCTCACACAGCAGGTGTGAGCCCCTTCCCTGAGCCCTCCCACACAGCAGGTGTGAGCCCTTCCCTGAGCCCTCACACAGCAGGTGTGAGCCCTTCCCTGAGCCCCTCACACAGCAGGTGTGAGCCCCTTCCCTGAGCCCCTCACACAGCAGGTGTGAGCTACCCCTGAGCCCTCACACAGCAGGTGTGAGCCCCTTCCCTGAGCCCTCACACAGCAGGTGTGAGCCCTTCCCTGAGCCCTCACACAGCAGGTGTGAGCCGCTACCCTGAGCCCCTCACACAGCAGGTGTGAGCCCTTCCCTGAGCCCCTCACACAGCAGGTGTGAGCTACCCTGAGCCCTCACACAGCAGGTGTGAGCCCCTTCCCTGAGCCCTCACACAGCAGGTGTGAGCCTACCCTGAGCCCTCACACAGCAGGTGTGAGCCGCTACCCTGAGCCCTCACACAGCAGGTGTGTGGAGCCCCCTTCCCTGAGCCCTCACACAGCAGGTGTGAGCCCCTTCCCTGAGCCCTCACACAGCAGGTGTGAGCCCCTTCCCTGAGCCCCTCACACAGCAGGTGTGAGCCCCTTCCCTGAGCCCTCACACAGCAGGTGTGAGCCCCCTTCCCTGAGCCCCTCACACAGCAGGTGTGGAGCCCCTTCCCTGAGCCCTCACACAGCAGGTGTGAGCCCCTTCCCCTGAGCCCTCACACAGCAGGTGTGAGCCCTTCCCTGAGCCCTCACACAGCAGGTGTGAGCCCTTCCCTGAGCCCTCACACAGCAGGTGTGAGCCGCTACCCTGAACCCCCTGCCCTGAGCCCCCAGCCCCAGATTCTGCGTGCCCTACTTCTGAGGTAACAGAAGGAACAGGTGACAGTAACATGGGCTAACAGTCCCCTCCCCAGTCACAGCTGCTTTCTGAAGGCTCTCTGTGACTTGGCCCTTGCTGAGAGCTTGCCTTTAAGAAAGCCCCATCCCGCAGGTGGCTCCGGGGTGAGCACTTGGCTTCCCGTGTTAGTGATCAGAGAGTCCTCAAATGGAGCCGTTTCTCCTTGGCTTTTGCCTGACTGTGGCCATATACACGCAGCGTCGGGCAGGCCCTGGCCCCACTGTTTGGACAGACACGCAATTGAGTGACCGTGGATTGGTCACTAAGTAATGCTGGCCTCCCGCAGCATTGCCCGTGTGTGACATCGTCATCCTCCCCGTTACCCCAGGGCGGATTTGGCTCACCCGGCTAGCGACCCCGTCTGCCCTCTCTGCTCCTGTGCGTCTCCCGAGGTTGCATGTCACACAGGCGGGAGGCCGCCTTCTGGGCCACGGAGCAGCCGGGTCCCCTGCTGGCCCCTCTGACAGGCTCTCGGGTCTGCTGGGCCACTGCTGACTGGGCCGCACCCGTGGCCCACCTCCTTCCCGTCCGCTTTCTCTCAGAGACCCACACGGCGTCACCTGCTCACGCCGTCTCTTCTTTCAAAGCCGGTGGTCGGACAGGCAGAACCGTGGGCACACGGGCAGCAGATTGGGCGGCTGGGTGGCTTCCTGGGTGGCCCCAGCCCTCTGGAAGGACAGTTGGTCAGGGCACGGCTCTGCAGCAAGGGAGCAGCGAGTGCTAATGCCGGCAGAAGGGCTTGGACCAGACGTGACCCGAGTCCCTGCTGAAGGAGCTGAGGGGAGTGACGGCCCCCCCCGGGACCCCCCCCCTGTGACGGCCCCACTGGGACCCCCTGTGACGGCCCCCACCGTGAGCCCCCCCCCGTGACGGCCCCACCGTGACCCCCCCGTGCCATCCCAAGCCGTGCAGCAGGGACTGGCACTGCTAGAAGCCCCCCAGGTACATCGCGCCTTTGACTTTGAGCCGAGTTTTGGTGCACACGCAGAAGCCTGGCTGCTGCCGTAGTTTTCACGACTCCCCCCAGCGTTCACTGCTCCGACCCCTGCTGCATCGGACCCCATTTAAGATGCTTGGCTCTCGACAGGCCGCCAAGGGGGGCTCAGTCATTGCTTCGCTCGGGGCTCGGCAGGCCGCCAGGGGGGCTCAGTCATGATCACTGCCCTGCCCTGCCAGTCTTTGCGATGAGAGGGGAGGAGAAAGGGCCCCCCAGTGACTGGTGTTTCTGGCACCCGAGATGCCTCATGAAGTTGGAGGCCCAAAGCGTGGGGTGCTGGAGGGGGGGGCAGACCGAGAGGGGAGACGGGCCTCGGGCGCGGGGGCAGACCGAGAGGGGAGACGGGCCTCGGGCGCTGCATTCTCAGTGCTGCAAGGGGCGGCATCTTCCTCACGGAAAGCCAAGCGGCCGCCCCCCGCGTTTCTGTGTAGCGAGCTGATGGCGTGATTTTTCCGTGAGCAGTGGGTTGTTTTAGAAGCTCTTGACAGGTCTTGAAGGAGGCGTAGAGCGGTCATCACTTTCCTTACTGAGATGACTCTGGAGTCTTGAGACGTTGCTGATTTGTTTGGGGGCCCCACCCAGTGGTGCTGGGGGCTGCTCGCCCTGTGCCTGGGTGTGTGTGGTGGTGATAGGGGGCTACCCCTGGTGGCACCCGGGGAACAAGTGTCGCAGAGGACCAGAGCCGAGCCTCCGGCATGCAGAGGGAATGTGCCATGTCTCCGTCCTTGGAGTTTGGTTGTTTGGGGGCTGTGCTCAGGGGCTACTCCTGGCTCATTGCTTGGGGATTGTTCTGGGCAGTGCCAGGGATTGAAGCTGAGTCTCCAGCATGCAGACTCCACAGCATCCTGTTCAGCCTCCTCTCTGCCCTAGGTTAGTCCTAGGGTCCCACACCATTAAGCCAGGTGAGGATAGTACATGTCTGTAACTGGGAGTATAAGTAGCTGATCACAGCAGAGCCTGGCAAGCTACCTGTGTCATAGCTGACATGCCAAAAACCAGTAACAATTATGGACCTCATTCCCATGACCTGAAGAATGGTTTGAGGCTCTTCCTGTCCCTGGAGTAAGCAGATGCCCCTGGGCTACACTTGCTTGCAACAGGACGCATGGAGATGTTACTGGTGCCCGCTCGAGCCAATCGATGAACAACGAGAAGACAGGTGACACAAGTGAGGTAGCTGATGTGATTTGTGATGGACGTCCGTGTATGACAAGTATCTCAATGTGTATCTCACCCTCAAGAGAGCTCGGTGCGTGGTGGGTTTGAGAAACTCATCTTGGAGGTTCCAGATCTGTCAGGTATGTTCTCTTGGTTTGCTTTGGTACACCGTTGCTAGCCCTGGTGTTGGCGGTACCTCGCTTCACAAACACACATGAAACTTGGGAGACACAGGTGATTGGGTCTGCGTTTTCTTTTTGAGGAGGGGGGGGGGGTTCCCCAAGTGCTCAGGAGCTCCCAGGGGGTGTGCCCTCGTGGTTCTCAGTCCACTGGGGTGCTGGGGACTTTGCAGCCACACAAATCTAAGCGCTTTCTTTGGTGCCAGGCGGCACGGGGCTCCCCCGCGAGTGCTTCTCTTCAGAGCTACGCCTGGTGGTGCCCGGGTGCTTCAGGTTTCCTGGGGTATATGCGAGATCTCCGCGTCCGCTGACAGATGCTCCGTGTGCTCGGAGGCAGTTTAGTTTATTAGTCCAGCATGGGATTTGATTTGTGAAGACTATTTAAAACCCTGCCGAGATTAAGAGAACGGCTCAGGAAATCAACCCTTGTTACACACGCTGTGTGCCTCTGTGAGTGTGTTTGGAAGAAACATCCTGTTGGAAGTCTTGTTTATAACTCTCAAAATTGCCCTGGTGCTCGGAGGCTGAGCCCCGGGTGACCTGGTGGCCCGGCTCTGCACACTGGCCCATAGGCCTGTCTTGATTCAGCCTCAAATGTCGCATCCCGCTGAGAGCTGCCTGACCTGCCGCGGGGGAGCGTCCAGCAGTAGCCAAAGGGAGATTGGCCACGATTGGCCACTTGGGCTTGATTTGAAATGTTGGTCTAGGAAATGGTGTGAAATCTAATTTGTGAAATCTAATTTAGTTCTGGAGCTTGAGTTTTCAAATGAGGATGAAAATCATGGGACGCCTCGACAGCAGCCTTTTACTGTTCTTGGAGTGGTGGGTGGGTTCCCACACTGGGTTGGGCGGGTTATTCTCCGCACTTTTGAAATTGCAGATGTGTTTACATCCCCCAAGCCCCGTTACTTAGAGAAGAAGATCTGTATTTGCCGTGTTTTTCAGCTGAAGTTTGTGTGTGAGCAGGTTGCCCTTGGAGTTTTTTCTGTTTTGTTTTCTAGTCTATAAGAGAACTTCTCATAGGTCTTACACATGCGTTATGCATTTCCCATAGTGTGTTTCCTAGGCAGCTCCGTGAGTGCGTGGGTCTGGGGTCCTGGATCCGAGCCCTGGGGTGTGAGGAAACACTAGTCACGAGTGTTGGCGCTAGATGGCAGCAGCGAGCTGCCAAGGCCCTGAGCTCTCTCACCCATCCGCTGTGCTGACTTGGAGCCACCGGTTTCCTGTCTGATGTGAACTAATGCTTTTGTCTGGGACCTGCTAGCCAGTGTCCCCAGCCAGTCACGGTGTTATAATTTAACTTTTTGAATTGACGTACTTTGATTTGCACCATGGCGTTTCTCTCAACAGTCGCATTTGTGTCTCTTCAAAAGCCCCCCAGCACCCCAAGCCCCCTCTGCTGAGGCCGGGTCCCGTGGGCTTTCTGTTATCTGCCAGTTCCCTTTAGTCCGGGCGTGGCGGGAGAGAGTGTGGGAGATCTTTGTGATTCCCCACCCCAGCTTTATTTGGTCTTTGTTTTCTGAATGATTCCCGAGGAGTCCGAGACAGTTTGGCCCTCCTGGGGCGTGCAGTGTCCTGTGGGCGCACAGCCCCTGCCGTAGCTGTCTCATCTCAGCTCCCGAGCCCCCATTACCACTCCTGGAGGCTTTTGTGGGGAAGCTGAATGAAGCCGAGAACAGCTCAGGAGCGGCGGCAGCACCGGTGGTGGGACCGGAGCTGGTAACGCCATCCCGGAAGGGTTTCCGTGTCATGAGCTGTTTTCAGTGTATGCTCTATGAAGAATAAAAAGAATTTTCTTCTTTGAAATGATCCGAGTCCTATCTCTCGTCGTCCCAAAAAGATGCCATCTATTCCTGCCTAAATACTGATAGCGCCAAGGCTTCCCATGGGAAATGTAGATTGATGGTTGCCAGGTTATCAATCAACATTTTAGAAATCCATGGAATTTCGTTGTGTTCAGTGGGAGTGTGATGTAAGTGTCAGCTTCAGAGGCGAGCACACTGGTACTGTTTTCCCTCCTGTAGATAATTTGGCCGGGGTAAATAATTTTTGTGGCAGCAACGTGGTCAGTGGTGTGAAACGTAAGCAGTGTGGTTTTTGCTCGTTTCGCGCTCTCTGTAGCTTTGTTTCAAATGAGAGAAAATACTTTCCCCCTCAGGTCAGTATTTAGGATGGCCCCTGGGTTTATAGTGTCATTCCAGAGACGGAAATCCCATTACATGAGCCCACTGACCCCATCACAGTTCAGTTTCAACAGCCTCAAAACAGGATTCAGTGTTTTATGAGACTGACGTGCTACCTACTGCGCTAACGAGGCACCTAGATTCGGTATTTTAAAGACCTCTGAAGCATTGAGTCCTGAATTAGAGGTCAAATGGGGGGGTGGGGAGGCGTGTTGGCAGATTCAGAGTGTTTAATGGAGCTGAGTGTGCCGGTCGTTAGTGTTTATGGGGGGAAGAGGAGGAAGTCTGGGCAGACCTGCGCTTAGAGTCAGTGGGCGTCATTGGTGGGCTGTTGATGTCGAGGCAGAGGAAACTCTGCGCGTCCTGGGGGTCCGTAAACCTGCGCGTCCTGGGGGTCCGTAAACCTACGCGTCCTGGGGGTCCGTAAACCTGCGCGTCCTGGGGGTCCGTAAACCTGCGTGTCCTGGGGGTCCATAAACCTGCACATTCTGGGGGGTCCATAAACCTGCGCGTTCTGCAGCTGCACTGTCCTTCCTTCCCATGGCGTAACTCTGGTCCGTTTGGTATCACCGACCCAGGCAGTGGCACTTGGCCTCATGCTGTTTTATCCTGAGCCACAACATGGTCCTCTAGGCTTCTGCCCGGGGCACGCAGCAGGGCATGGGGGTCTCTGAGCAAATAACGCAGCGATGAGCACATTCTGGGGTCAGGAGCGCCCGAAGAGGGAGGTTGGGATCTGGCAGGGAGCCGTTGCTTTGACAGAGGTGCTGATCGTCCTCTCAGCCCGTAGCCCTGAAGCCCCGACCCCCACCCCTTGCCCCCGCCCCGTCCACCCGGCCCGTTGCCCTGGAGCCCAGGCCTCGGACTTGAGGTGCTCCTTTAGGTGTTCGATTTTGACAGACCAGACACGGGGATAACCAAAAAGAACCTTTATTTACACTGTGTACACTCTGGCTTGCTGCCCACCGCGGCCCCCCTATACGTCCGTGTAGTCGTAGTAGATCGCGCACCTCGGAGCGCCGGACGCTCTGCAGCGAGCGGATGCTCTCGCTCCGGGTCCTGATGTTGGACTTCTTGAACAGCCGCCCGAGAAGGACCTGCACATGAAGAAGTAGATGATGGGGTCCAGGCACACGTTGCAGGCCGACAGGAAGAGCGTCAGCTCCTTGCCGTAGTACAGGAGCCTGTGTGCGGACTCGTCCAGGAGCCGGTCGAGGTGCGTGAAGGTGAAGGGCACGCGGCACAGGTGGTAGGGGAGGAAGCAGGTGAAGAACACGGCCACCACCACCCGGATGCTCTGGTTGTGCTTCCGCTTCCGGCTCGACTGGCTGATGAACTGCCGGCTGGACCGGTGGATGTACCTGGAGATGGCGATGTAGCAGCCGATGAGGATGACCAGCACGGCCAGGAAGAGGCAGCTGTTGACATACACCACGGCCGTGTGCCACCGGCGCCCAGCGGCTCTTGAGTCTCAGGCACTCGTGCACGTTGTCCTGGGTGGGCTGGACGTTGGTGAGGAGGACGTTGGGCAGCGCCAGCGCGCCATGGTCACCCAGACGCCGACGGACAGGGCCCTGGTGAAGGCCACGCTGTACATGCGCGAGTCCCCGAAGGGCTTGACCACCTTCAGGTAGCGGTCGATGCTGATGAGGCCCAGGAACACGATAGACGTGTACATGCTGGCGTAGAAGAGCACCGACGTGTAGCGGCAGAGCACGGGCTTGAGGGCCCAGGGCCCCAGCCCCAGCGTCGTGCACGATGCGGGACGGGAAGGTCAGCGTCATCAGCAGGTCGGCCACCACGATGTTCTTGAGGTAGAGGATGAAGCTGGTCTTGTTGCGGATGTGGAAGAAGACCCACACGGCCAGGCCGTTGAGCAGCAGGCTGGCCACGAAGATGACGAGGTACAGCGCCGGCAGCACGATGCCGCTGAACTCCTCGCGCACCGCCGTGCCGTTCCGCACCCAGCCCTGGCTGGAGTTGCCGCCCGCCGGGCTCCCGCGCCGTGCGCCTCGGGATCTGCAGGACAGGTGGAGAGGGTGGGGGTCACGGTGATGATGGTGTCAGAGAGACCCCCACAGACCGCCAGGTGCCCGCTGCTTCCCGCCCGAACCTCTGCTGTATGGGACGCACTAAAAAATTAATTCCCTTAGCAGGGCTGGAGGGAGCATTCCCGAAGTTAGGGTGTGCCTCTCAGATTGGGCCGACTGTGGTTTCATCCCCAGCCCTTAGGGCCCCCTCAGTGAGCAAAAGAATTCCTGAGACCACCAGGCCCTCACACGTCCTCAGGCCAAGGCAGTGAACCCCCAACCTGGCTGGTCAAGAATTACGGGTCTTGGGGCTGGAGCGATAGCCCAGCGGGTAGGGCGTTTGCCTTGCATACGGGCCGGCCCATGCTAGCCCGGGTTCAATCCCTGGCATCCCATATGATCCCCGAACACTGACAGGAGTAATTCCTGAGTGCAGAGCCAGGAGAAACCCCTGAGCATTGCCGGGTGTGACCCAAAAAGCAAAAAAAAAAAAAAAAAAGAATTACAGGTCTTCTCAGCACTGGGCGACTGGGGGGCACCACCTCCATGGGGGGGGGAAAAAATCAGCATTTTAAAGTCCCAATTTAGTGCACTATTCATTCAGATATCCAGGCCAAGACACAAGTTAAATACCCAAAGACGGGGGCTGGAGCAATAGCTCAGCGGGTCGGGCGCTTGCGTTGCATGCAGCCGACCCAGGTTTGATCCCGGCATCCCATGTGGCCTCCTGAGCACCTCCAGGAGTAATTCTGGAGTGCAGAGCCAGGAGTAAGCCCTGAGCATTTCTGAGTGTGACCCAAAAAAGCTGCTTATATATAAATGTTAACCTTAAAAAATAGACAAATATCTAAGTTTCTCCCCTCCGCAAGATCCCCCCAAGTTAAATATCTAAAGAGTAAAAACCCAAGTTAGCGCATTATTCAGTCAAATGTCCACGTTGCGCCACGGAGACAGCTCAGGGGTGGTGCTCGTGCATTGCATGCAGAAGGCTTGAGCCTGAGCTTTGTGGCTTCCCAGCCACTTCTGGGGGCAACCGCTGAGCACGGAGCCCAGAACAGCCCCCCGAGCACTACTGGATGTGGAAAAGAAAACATCCAAGCTACTGCATCATTATTTCAAGACCTAAGTGACGACATCCATCGCTCAGAAATGCAAGTGAGCGCGGTGTGGAGGCAGAGAGCTGAGCCTGAGTCACTCCTCCGAGGCCCGGGTCTGCGCCCCAGTCGCTGAGAGACCCGCGGCTCAGGTAGGTAGTGGGCTCTTCACTGAGGACCCCACAGCTGCTGGTGTTTGGAGGGGGGAGCGTGGGCAGAGCCCCTCCTCCCGGCACATCCGGGTTCCCTCCGTTGGGGGGAGGCTTCTGTGGACCGGCCTTGGGAAATGAAAATAAAGGCTGCAAAATCCATCCTGAGTTTAAGTTCGGTGCTTGCTATGCAGCGAGAATGGAGGGAATCTGGGCAGGAGTTAGGAATTTGCTGTGAGCAGATAAGCAGAGGCGAGAGAACACATGGCCGGTCTAGCGCCCCATCGTGTGCTCCTGGAGATCTGCGCTTAAACATCAGGAAAATGCGCCTTCCTGGGAAGCTTTGTCAATCTGCGGCTTTCTTAAAGCAGGAATTGTTAGAAATGGGGGAGAGGCAGTCATCTCTTTCCCCGTTGTTTTCCAGAAAAAATAAAACAAGGTCATTTCATCACTGATTGGAACAGTTATTCTTAACGTTGGACTTTGTTATACTAAAAGAGAACTAGAGGCCGTCTCATGCCGTAAAAACAAAAAGCAAAACAGCCAGATCAGCCCAACTCGCTTATTAATCTTCAGAATCCAGGCCTGTCGCAGACCTTTTCTCCTAACCGGCGAACCAGGTTTAGACTGGGTGACCACGGCCGCTGTCACAGTGACCAGGGCCTGTTGGATCTTGGGCCTGCTCAGGGCGGAGCGACTGGGGACCCCCGTGCGGCACCTTCCCGGCCTCCACTTCCTTGATTGGGCCCCGTGGATCCAAGCCCCCACAGAATAGCACAGGCGTCATAGAGGGGTGAGCCCCCTTCCTGGAACTGCAGGGGCCCCTCGCAGGAAGACTTTGGTGAAAGAAACCTGCTGCTGCTCTGGGCTCTCCTGCTTGTGTTTCAGCTCGCACGTCCCCGTCTCACCCACTCTCCGCCCCTCTTCCTGCCCTGCTCCCGCCACTGCAGCGACTCTCCCCTGCAGACAACGCCTTCCATCAGTCTCCCTCAGGCTGCAGCGGGTGCAACATGAAACGTGACGAACATAGGGAACGGGAGCTCCGCACAGTTTACAAGTGCACCTTGGGGCTGTAGCGCCCTAGGCAGGCCGTGTCTGCGTCTCCCCTTCTCCGTAGCTTCCCAGTAACATTTACTCTCGCAGCAATTTCGTTTGGCGGGTGACTGTCCCCGTTCCACCCCACCCCCAGGGAGAGCATGGACCGAGCCTCCTCCTCCTCCCGTGGCCGGCCGCCTCGTCCCTACTCCACTCCCCTGCTTTGAAGAAGCGAAACAGGGAAGATGGTTTTGATGATCATAATCCAAGAACAGGTTCTTAATTTGCTGCCTGAAATTTAAGTGTGGGTTATTCCTCAGTAACCGCGTTATCCTCTTTCTAATTCTTCCCTTTTTATTTCTTCGCAAGGAGTGTTTTTAAAAAAACTGGTTTTCCTGGCTTAAACGCCTTGAACCAGACTAGTAATTTATAGCTGGCCGGGCCTGTTGGGGTGGGATCTGGGGTATTATTAAGCTTCACGGGCCTGAAAGGCCTGAATCAGCTGCTCTCGGGACCGAGTCCCGTGGCCAGTGTGGGGCCAGCCCAGAGCAGCCCCGTCACGCAAGCCTCTGTGACCCCACCGTGGACCTGCCCCTCCCGGCGCTTTCTCCACCCGACAGGGCCCAGCAGCAGCCGTGCGTCTGGAGGCTCCCAGGGACGTGCCCTTTGCCCTGGCTGCAGGCCTTTGCCTGAACACGCCTTCCCAGTTCTAGTCACCGCTGCCTCTCGCCTGGATGGCACCCTCGGGGACGCAGGGGCCCATTTCGTTCTCACTGCCGTGAGGCTCCCACTTGGGTCGCAGAGATGCACAGAGGGACGGTGCCCGCAGCCGACCCGGGTTGGATCCTTGGCACCACGTAGGATCAGCAGGGCTGACTCCTGAACACGGGACCTGCAGTGACCCCAGAGCAGCACCGGGTATGGCCCCCACCCCCACAAAAGAAAGTGTCTAATCAAGAAGCACAACTTTTTTTGATTTGTTTTGTTTTGGGTCACACCCAGCAATGCTCAGGGGGTTACTCCTGGCTCTGCACTCAGGAATTACTCCTGGCGGTGCTCAGGGACCATATGGGATGCCAGAGATCGAACCCAGGTCAGCCATATGCAAGACAAACGCCCTGCACCCTGCGCTATTGCTCCAGCATTTAACAGGGTCTCCCCGCGCCCTACAGGGCCCACCTCTGTAGCTCTTCACCACCCCGCATGCTTTATGTTCCGCTTGGGGACAAGCCCAGCAGTGCTCGGGTCACTCCTGACTCAGTGCTCAGAGAACTGTGCACTGCCGGCCATTGAACCTGGGTCTCCTCACGTGTCAGCCCCAGGAGCCCTCTCCCGGTTTCCAGAGCCCCCAGGGGGCTTCAGGGTATGCACTGCTTCCGGCCTGCCTGTGTGCCTGCCGCTGAGCAGGACCCCCGGAGCCCCGCCCAGCGAAGTTCGCGCCTGTTTAGTCTATTGTTAGAGCATGTTTAGGTTTTCAGTGACTTGATAGGTCTATTCTTCCTTTCAGTGTTTTGGACCCACTCTCCAGTGCTCAGGGTCTACTCCGGGCTCAGGCTTGCAGGGGGTCACCCAGGGAAGTGAAGGAGGCTTTGCTCTTGGGTTGCGGTTGTTGGCACTTGTGTCTTGCTGTGCCAGGTGCCAGCCGTAGACGGTGCTGGCGCCTGCCGCCGCTGGAGAAACCAGGCAGGCACAGCACACCTTGTTCTCCAGTGGTTTCGGGCCCGTGCCGAGGTTTTGGGGCCGGGCTGGCACTCCCCTGGCCGAGAGTGGCACTGCCAGCATTGGCTTCAGCCATCATCGTGTTGGTACAGCCTCTGGGCCCCAGGGGTGTCTTAGCTCTCGGGCCCAGCCGGGCTGGGTCCGTCCTTCACTTACAGAATCCCCGTTGACATGCGGCTTCCTCCACTTAGTGGCTCAAGCTGGGTAGGGCTTTTTTTATGAAATGACATGGTAGGAGAGATGAGAGGTTTTCAGAGAAGCAGGGGGAGCTGTCTGTGGGCAGCCCTGGTGGGCGCTTGCTTAGAAAGACCTGTGTGCCCGCTCCCGGGGCCGGCCGGTGCTTCCTGCCAGCCGCCCACCCCGACCTGCCGCTGCCGGAAGCCCGCTGGCGTGCTCGGGAGCGCGCCCTGCCTTCCTAGCTTGGCAGGGGTGCCCAGAGCCTGGGGGCACCTGGGTCTGGAGCAGCCCCCCCCGCAGCCGCATGCCAGAGGCACGTCCCTCCCAGACTCCGCTTCCTGGGGTGCTGAGTGAGGATCGGGCTGAAAGATTCCTCCCCGCACCCCAGCTCCTGCTCGCCACAGCCTACCTCCTGCTCACAGGCCGAGGCAGTGCTCTAAGAATGCCAGCCCGGCAGGTTTCAGCCGTTCTTCCTCGTGCCTCCCCCGTCCCCAGGTGGGCATGGCTGAGAAATGTGCCGTGGCTCACTGTGAATCTTCTCCTGTTCATGTGTTGGGAATGTCGGGTGGGCTCGACGTGATGTGTGAATGTGTGCGTGTGTGCATGCATGTGTGTGCGTGAGAATCTCACAGTGCGTCTGTCTGTGTGCGGTGCAGTTCCGGGTCAATGCCGGTGATGGGCAGAGAGGACGGGGGGGCTGCCACGCCCCTCCCCTCGTGAAGCCCTTTGCCCCGTGCCCAGCGCTCCGCCATCATGACTCCCGCCATGGGTTCTGTTCTTTGGTCATGTTGGTGCTGACAGTCACATGGCACTGTTTCCGTGCCCAGCCAGGCGCCTGCCATGCTTGCTGGGCATTGCTCTGGCACCGAGCCTGAAGTCTCAGGAATCCCACCTCCCCTGCCAGGCGGGACAGGGCCCAGAGCCGTGCGGGCACTTGGGTCCTGGCCGCTGCAGCCCCCAGAGAGTGGGCGGGTGCTGACCCTGAGCTTTGGGGACGAGGCGTGCCGGGCCGTATTTAGTGCGGCCTAGAACGTGGTTGGAGACGATGCAGGTTTGGGGAGGGGGCACAGGCTCTGCCCCTGAGCCCGGCTGACCTGCGTTCACCGCTCGGTGCCTTGCGGCCGGGCTGTTCTCGGCGTCGGCGCTGTGGCCGTCATCCCCAGACCACCCCCGCGTGTCGCCAGGGAGGCCCCGCTCCCACCCCCGACTTACCTGGTAACCTGGCCAGGGTCAGGTTGTGCCCCATTCTTCAGCGGTGATGATCTGGGCACACAGGCCCGGGCCGGAGACGCTGGAGGCCGCGGCAGCGAGCAGCGCCGGCATAGGCTGTTCCCGGTCTGGTTTCTGGGGAAGGAGGGAAGAGAGAAAAGTCAGGAAGGGAGAAATGCCGCGTGCGTCTGTCTCTGGCCTCCGTGGTTCACTGTTGGCTCCACGCTCATCTCCCGGCCCAGTCTCCGGGAGCAGGGCTGCCCCCTGGCGCTGCCGACTAGGCTGTGGGAAAGCTGCTTCCTGGGCCTGTGACTCAGTGTCCCCCTGTGCCCTGCCGATAACCGGCACTCTGGAGGGTTGTCAGAGAGCATCTGTGCTGCCTGCCGGGCAAGATGCCCACAGAACCCGGCACGAGAGTGAATCAGGCTCGTGCCTCGGGCCCCTTGCTTCGCTTTGCTTTTTCTCTTCTTCTTCCTTTGTTTCTGCTCTGGGGCTGCACCCAAAAGGTGTCACTTGAATATAAACAGATCTGGACCAAAATGGTTGATTTATTATTTTTTATAATGCTTTAAGTTGCAGGGTAGGGAGCTTAGGCCACACCCAGCTGTGCTTAGGACTTACTCCCGGCTCTGTGCTCAGGGGTCACTCCTGGCTCTGTGCTCAGGGATCACTCCTGACTCTGTGCTCAGGGATCACTCCCTGGCTCTGTGCTCAGGGGTCACTCCTGGCTCTGTGCTCAGGGATCACTCCTGGCTCTGTGCTCAGGGATCACTCCCGGCTCTGTGCTCAGGGGTCACTCCCGGCTCTGTGCTCAGGGTGCTCTTCCGGCTCTGTGCTCAGGGATCACTCCTGGCTCTGTGCTCAGGGATCACTCCTGGCTCTGTGCTCCAGGGATCACTCCCGACTCTGTGCTCAGGGGTCACTCCTGGCTCTGTGCTCAGGGATCACTCCCGACCTGTGCTCAGGGGTCACTCCTGGCTCTGTGCTCAGGGGATCACTCCTGGCTCTGTGCTCAGGGATCACTCCTGGCTCTGTGCTCAGGGATCACTCCTGGCTCTGTGCTCGGGGATCACTCCTGGCTCTGTGCTCGGGGATCACTCCTGGCTCTGTGCTCGGGGATCACTCCTGGCTCTGTGCTCAGGGATCACTCCCGGCTCTGTGCTCGGGGATCACTTCTGGCTCTGTGCTCGGGGATCACTCCCGGCTCTGTGCTCAGGGATCACTCCTGGCTCTGTGCTCAGGGGTCACTCCTGGCTCTGTGCTCAGGGGTCACTCCTGGCTCTGTGCTCAGGGATCACTCCTGGCTCTGTGCTCAGGGATCACTCCTGGCTCTGTACTCGGGGATCACTCCCGGCTCTGTGCTCAGGGATCACTCCCGGCTCTGTGCTCGGGGATCACTTCTGGCTCTGTACTCGGGGATCACTCCTGGCTCTGTGCTCAGGGATCACTCCCGGCTCTGTGCTCAGGGATCACTCCTGGCTCTGTGCTCAGGGGTCACTCCTGGCTCTGTGCTCAGGGCTCACTCCTGGCTCTGTGCTCAGGGATCACTCCTGGCTCTGTGCTCAGGGCTCACTCCTGGCTCTGTGCTCAGGGGTCACTCCTGGCAGGACTCGGAGGACCGCCTGTGAGCGGGATCCGACCTAGATTGGCTGCATGCAGGCAGGCCCCTACCCGCCTCCCGCTTTTCCTCTGAGCACAGACGGCGAGGTGCCCGCATGCTTCCGCCATGCAGAACGGGAGACGATTCTGATATTATGGCTCCTTTCTAAGACAGTGTTGGCTCGGGTGCTTGCTCGGACCCGTGCTTGCTTGCAGGGCTTGCATGTGGTGTTGGGGGGTCCCTGATGGGGAATGTCCCCCAGCCTGCCCCCGCCCTGCATAAAGGCTACTGAAGCTCACGTGGGTTCTGCCCCTGGTCTTCAGTCTCCGGGTTCTGTTGGGTCCCCACTCACCACCTGACCTTTCCAGGAACCATCTCCAGGCGTAAGAAACCCCCCACTGGGACTCAGATTCACGGGAGTGCCCCCTTTTTGTCACCAGAGCCCCCTAAGAGTTTGATCCCCACACAAGTCTTAAGAAAATGGCTGAGATGGAAAATGGTCCAGGGGCCAGGAGCTGGGGCCTGGTTTATGCATCTGATCCGGGTTCAGCTCCTAACGCCACGCGGCCCCCTGAGTATCACGTGGTGCAGCCCTGGAGCCCCCCCGCCCCCAGCACTGCCCGGGAGCTCCGCGACCCCCAGACCTGGCAGGGCCCGAGCGACACTGCATCCTGGAGCCCTTACACTGAGCCACTGGCCTGCTTAACTGGGACTCACTTGGCGGAGCCCCCACCCTATAATAGTCAAAAGACTCTTGTCCGCTTGGCCACGAGCACACAACCACAGTCGTCAGGGAAGTTCAGAAGTCAGCCCTTCACAGAAGTGCGGCCGTAAAGAAGACGAGGCGGGCGACGGCGGGGGTGGGGAGATGTGGAGCCGCCGCATGCTGCTGGTGGGAACTCTGAGAGCCAAGTCATTTCTTTGAGAGCCAGACCTGAAATTACAGTGCAAGCCGGCAGCCTAACGCATGGGTCTGTGCCCGGCAGACGCAGAGCGAGACAGGCCTGTGCCAGGACGCGCAGACAGATGTTCCCAGGAGTTATTCAGAGGGGCTCGGTCTGGACCCCGCCCCAGCTGGAGAGAGAGAGAGAGAGAGAGAGAGAGAGAGAGAGAGAGAGAGAGAGAGAGAGAGAGAGAGAGAGAGAGAGGCTGTGCCGTGACACGGGAAGGAGCCCGGGAAGGAATGCGGATGCGCCCCAGGAGGTAGATAAGGGCTGAGAGATAGCGCACCTGCAGGGACGCAGGGCTGGCTCCTGGCTCTGCACTCAGGGGTCACTCCTGGTGGGCCTCCAGAGCCCATGTAGGGTGCCGGGGATGGCGCCAGCCGCATACAGGACGCGCGCCCCCCCACTGAGCTGTATCTCTGGCCCTACCGCCCGGCTTTTCCATGGAGTCACAAGGGAAGCGGGTTTGTGACCTGGCTTTGGAAAATGAGGTGCTTTGCCCCTGGAGTTCCTCGTGCTGACTGGTGGCCGGATCACCTGCTCTGCGGGGTCCTCACCACCTTCTCCTTGCTCCCTGCGTCCTCTGGCTAAGGGGTCGTCACGCACATCCCCATTGCCCTGCGAGTGTGGGGCGCATGTGCCGTGTGTCTATGGGCTCTGGCACAGTCCCTTGAGCCTGGCACTGTTGGCACTTCTGGGATCTACCATGCAGATCCTTGCTTTGTCTCGCGGTGAGAGTGGCTGCATGGCTTTGGCAGGAGGTTCATTTTTGAGCTGGTCTCCAGCCACACATCAACCTGACCTGTCCTGTCTGCAGCCACGCGCTGACCTGGCCTTCTGTGCCGTGAGCAGCCATGTGCCGACCTGATCTTCTGTGCCGTGAGCAGCCACGCACCGACCTGGCCTTCTGTGCCGTGAGCAGCCACTCGCCGACCTGGCCTTCTGTGCCGTGAGCAGCCACATGCCGACCTGGCCTTCTGTGCCGTGAGCAGCCACGCGCCCGACCTGGCCTTCTGTGCCGTGAGCAGCCACGTGCCGACCTGGCCTTCTGTGCCGTGGAGCAGCCACATGCCGACCTGGCCTTCTGTGCCGTGAGCAGCCACGCACCGACCTGGCCTTCTGTGCTGTGAGCAGCCACGTGGCGACCTGGCCCTTCTGTGCCGTGAGCAGCCACGCGCCGACCTGGCCTTCTGTGCTGTGAGCAGCCACGCCCGACCTGGCCTTCTGTGCCGTGGAGCAGCCACGCGTCGACCTGGCCTTCTGTGCCGTGAGCAGCCACTCCCGACCTGGCCTTCTGTGCTGTGAGCAGCCACGCCACGACCTGGCCTTCTGTGCCGTGAGCAGCCACGCGCCGACCTGGCCTTCTGTGCCGTGAGCAGCCACACCGACCTGGCCTTCTGTGCTGTGAGCAGCCACGTGCCGACCTGGCCTTCTGTGCCGTGAGCAGCCACGCGCCGACCTGGCCTTCTGTGCCGTGAGCAGCCACATGCCGACCTGGCCTTCTGTGCCGTGGAGCAGCCACGCGCCGACCTGGCCTTCTGTGCTGTGAGCAGCCACGCCGACCTGGCCTTCTGTGCCGTGTGTAGCCATGCTCTGACCTGGCCTTGCCGTCCCCATGTTCAACGTCCACATGACCCTGCTGGCCACTTGCATGGGCAGTTCTGCCCCTCTTCCTCGGCTACCCCATGCGTCTCGCCTCCTCTCTTCTCTCTCCTGCCTCTTGTCCACAGCAAGGCTTTGGGGTGATGGTTTTCACATCTCGACTGTGTCCGCAGCCCAGAGGGGCCTGCCTGGGAACTAGGGGCACCTTCAGTAGTGCCGGAGATCATGGAGCACGGAAGCCAGGCGTTGGGTTCTGATCATGACAAATGAGGGGGCCGGGTGGGGAACCAGCTTGCCCCGTAATTAGTCTCCTGAGTCACAGGGACCATAACACCAGCTGTGCAGCACTTTATATTTAGCTGGCCCATATATTTATAAATGAAGTGCTGTGGAAATGTTAGGCTTTGCAAGTAGCATTTCTCATGAATCCTCGCTGGAATCAATGCCCCATCAGTTCCCGTGACTGGGCACAGCCCTGACCAGCACCCCAGGGCCCAGCTTTGCAGCCAGCCCCCTGACCAGCACCCCAGGGCCCAGCCTCGCAGCCAGCCCCCCTGACCAGCACCCCAGGGCCCAGCTTTGCAGCCAGCCCCTGACCAGCACCCCAGGGCCCAGCCTCGCAGCCAGCCCCTAACCAGCACCCCAGGGCCCAGCCTTGCAGCCAGTCCCTGACCAGCACCCCAGGGCCCAGCCTTGCAGCCAGTCCCCTGCTTTTCATATCTCTGTGTCATTGTCACATAACCCCTTATTTTCTCCCTGGAAATGTCCACCTTGGAAATGTTCACCTGTCCCAGTGACCTCATGTCTAAGGCTGTTTGCTGACCTCTACTGAGCTTCAGGCAATGGGTTCTAATATAGTGCCCACTCCACAGGTGCCCAGGGTTTGGCTGGGGGACCCAGAAGTCAGTGGAGCGGCTGAGTCAGGGCAGAAGCCTGGAGGTTGTGGACATACTGAGGCATCCTCTGATGTGCGGGGTAGGGGCTGGCCAGCAGCGCCAGGGCAGCTGTACTGACCCAGAGCAGTGCTTGCTGTGGTCAGGCGGGTCCAGAGCTCGTGGACATGCTGTGTGGCCACCCCACCTTCAAGAGAAAGTACAGCCCGTGGCCACACAGGACGGCCCAGTGCTGGGGAGGGTGACACGTGTGGGGTGTGTGGAGGACCAGTGGCTGGGGGGCAGAAGTGTAGGCCACCCCGAGGGGCTGGGCAGCAGGGCCACGCGCGGCTTCTGTGGCAGTGGAGGCGCATGAGAGCGCCCAGCCTGTGCCGGGTGGACCCCAGAGTTGGCTGTTGGGAAGGCTGGCCGAGTGTCTGGGGCTGTGAGTGCAGGTCACGGAACAGCCCGGGGCAAAGTACCGGAGCCGAAACGCGGCAGGGTGGGGCGGCGTGAGGCAGCAGGAGGGCCGGCCCAGATGATAGTGTCCGGTGAGAAGGGCTCCCTCCTGCAGGAGCGCTGGGCAGGGCGGCTGCCTGTGCCATGCTGGGGCGGAGCAGGTCGGGCAATACCTGCGGCGGGAGTGTGACTGCAGACACCTCTTTCAAAACCCAAACAACAGCCCTGCCTGTCTGGGGAGGCCGAGGATTGGTTTGGCCTCTTAGGGGCTTGCACTGCCAAGATGCTTCCTCTGTAGGCTGCAGACCACGCCCCCACCCCCGCCGGCCCAAGAGGGACCGAAGGGGATTTCAGGCCTTGCTTGAGCCCCAACACCACACATGGACCCCTGAGCGCTGCCAGAGAGACCCTCCCTAGGACCGAGCCAGGAGCAGCCCCTGAGCGCTGCCAGAGAGACCCTCCCTAGGACCGAGCCAGGAGCAGCCCCTGAGCGCTGCCAGAGAGACCCTCCCTAGGACCGAGCCAGGAGCAGCCCCTGAGCGGCTACTGTGGGGCCATCCATGAACACACCTTGGAGTGGCCGGAAAGGACAAACCATCCACCTGGTGGGGTGGGCTGGCACCACAGTGCCCAGAGGCCTGGGCGAGCCTTGATGTGTTCCTGGCAAAAGCAGTGAAGAGAAAGACCCTGCCCATGGCCAGCTGCACCTCTCCTCACCCAGAGCATGACCCCAGGCACCTGCCGCCATGGTGGACGCTTTCCTGGACCAAGTAAGAATGTCTGCAAAGCCACCAGCTGGCCGTGCACGCGAGCTTGCCGCGGCCTGTCCCTGATGCGGCTGAGTGGGTCAGTGTGGCCGACGGCTGGACCCGGAGGTGTGTCTGGGCCAAGAGCGCCGTGGGGTGCGTGGCCCCTGTGCCCAGGAGGAGCCCTTGGCTCTGGCGCCTGCCCCTCGCCTGCCTCCTCGGAGCTTCTCTACCGCCTGTGCGGGCCAGCCGAGGGTGTCACAATAGGAGAGTTGCTTCAGCGCCCCGCTGGCCGGCTGCCCCACCTGGGTCCTGGGTAGCGTCCTGCCCGCCCTGGGCTGCTGTGCCAGCTGAGAGCTGATGCCATGGCTCAGGAATGTGAGGCCCGTGCTAGGCCTGGTTTCGCAGCTCTGCGGAGGGAGATGGTATCGCGGCTAGAGACCTCTGGCTGGTGCTTTTTCTTCTCAGCCACCCACTGAGACCAGCCTCTGACTGTTTCCTTAACTGTGTCCCCCAGGGGTGGTGGTGGTCAGCGGCCTTCGAGCCGAGGCCAGTGGGAACGGATGAACTTGTGTCCGTGCCGCCTTGATCCCGCCCTGACCTGCACCCCGGACGCTGAGCTTCTATTAGGCCTTGAGCTTCTTCCCAGACCCTGACTCCGCCGTAGCCGAGCTTGGTTTTGCCTCTTTGAGGCGCCGGCGACGGAGCTGTGTGGTTCCTCTTCTGCCCGCGCAGTCAGGGAAGTCTGCGGCTCAGACTCGGTGATTCCCTGGTCCTGACTCTCCCCAGCACACGCTGATGGGGCCACTCCTGCCAAGAGCTGGGCTGTCTTCCTCCTCCCTCCTCCGCCTTCGGGAGCGAGGACCCAGCTGACGCCGGGCTGGTTCTGGCGGGCAGACAGCGGGGTTGTTGTCCCTGCCGGGCGCCCGAGACCCGTTTGGGCTGGCCTGGACAGCGCTGACACCACCAGGAAATGTCACAGAAGAATCCAGACTTGGACCCTGAGTCGAAAGTGAGAAGCCACCCAGCATAGACCACAGCCATCAGCGGTGACACTGCCTGCCGCTTGCGCGTGTCTGTGGTGTGTGTGTGTGTGTGTGTGTGTGTGTGTGTGTACACGTGTGCCTTAGGAGAACACTGTGTGTCTATGTGTGTGCCTGTGTGTGTGTTCCTTAGGAGAGTGCTCTGTGTGGGCACGCACGGTGTGTGTATGTATGTGTGCCTTAGGAGAACACTGTGTGTCTTTGTGTGTGTGTGTGTGTGTGTGTCGGGTGCGGCCCTGAGGGGACGCCTGCTCTGCCGTGCAGCCTGACCCTACAGACAGGTCGCTCCCGCCACAGGCAGCTTGTGGTCGAGTCCAACCTCACCACGCTTGCCCCAGTGGGTCCACTTCCTCCTGGATTTATGGCTTCCTTTGGGCTCCTTCCTACTGCTCCTGGGTTTCCTTGCCTCCATGACCAGCTTGCAGTCCCTCCCAGTGGCCAGGAGAGGAGTCCATTCGGTCCAGGAGGGTGGCCGGCAGGGTCGGTGCAGTTCTGCTGGCTACTGTGGGCTCATCCATGAACACACCTTGGGGTGGCCGGGTGGACAAACCATCCACCTGGTGGGGTGGGCTGGCACCACTGAGCCCAGAGGCCTGGTGAGCCTCGGTGCCCTCCCCTAGTCCGTGCCCAGGCAGCGGGCATGCACAGTGCGTGTGCCCTGCCGGCCCGAGCAGAGCCGCCCCACCTCCTGCCCCATGCATGCCCGTCTGCTCGAGACCCCCATGTAGCCCCCGAAACTACGCTCGGCGCAGGCCCCAGTGCTGGTGCTCCTCGGAGACTGAGCCCTTGGGGCAGCCGTGCCTCTCCCCCCCGGCGCCATCAGCAGGGCAGGACCGGGAGTGACCTGGCTCCTTTCTCTTAAACGTGCTGGGTAGAAATCCAGACACGCACACACCCCACACACTGTGTACTTACGCACACAGCCCCGTGTTTGTGCACACACCTGTTCATGCACGCACACTTGTATACACACACCCACGCATGCACAACACACCCATAGATGCGTGCACACACCCACATCCATGCATGCACACACATACTTGTGCACACACTCACACACCTGCTCATACACACACACATACACAGGTGCCCGTGCCCTGCTCCGAGCCCCCTCCCCTCCACTGGGCCTCTATCCCCCGCTGAGCCGAGCCCCAATGAGCCCCTCTTGGCTCTTCTCAGGAACCACTGTGCTAAGCTGCTGACCTGACAAGTCACCTGGGAGTCCTGGGGCCTGCCCCGCGGGCATCTTGCTGCTGAGGCCTCAGGAATCACCTGGGCTTAGACCTGTGTCTGTCGGGGTCTGGAGTGCTCCAGCCCTGCTCTGGACGGTTGTGGGCGTGTGGGAGAGAAACCAGCACTCATCGCGGCATAGGTCACTTCTTTCTGCGGTGGAATTAGGTCAGTGTATTCACAGGGCGGCTCATTAATGCGTGCCTGCACTCACAGGGCGGCTCATTAATGCGGGCCCATCTCCCTGGGTGGCACCCACACTGCAGGCAGGTTTTTCAGGCCCCACCCAGAGCTGCTCTCTGTGCCTGGGATCGACCCGCTTCTCTGAGGCGTTGGGTCCACGTTAGGCTCGGCGGATTTTCCAGCGTGCCCTTGTGAGTAGTGTGAAGGTAACTCTGTGTGTGTGTGTGTGACCGTGCCTCTGAGGGGGTGTGGCTGTGTCTGTACTCCTCAGTGTGTGCTCCAGGTTACCTGTAGCCGGAAGTGCAGGTGGAGCAGCCATGGAGTTGTGGTGAAGTGGCTGCTTGTGCGTGTCTGTGAGGTTGCGTGTAGCTACATGGACTGTGTGATTGAGTCACTGTGTACCTGTGACTTTAACTGCGTATGTGACTTGTGTGAGTAGCTCCGTGTGTCTGTGCAGATAGATAACTGCCTGCGTGTGTATGGCAGCTGAGTCTGTCTTCAACACACATGTGTATAACAGCATGTGTGTAGCAGCTGAGTCTGTATGTTTCCGTGTGAGTGGCTGTGTATGCGTGTGCGTGTGTGAGTGGCCGTGTGTCAGCAGCCCTGCACATGTCCCACGTGGGCTACCAGCGTTCATCTGGGAGGCGCATCTGGTTTGACCCTGTCTCCTTGGGAGCTCAGGAAGCCGCGCCCCCTGTGTCTACCCCTGGCGTCTCCTCAGGGTGCATGAGGCTCCTGGGGTGGCGTGTCCCACGCCTTCCCCTCCTTCGGCGCTGTGGCCTCTAGAGCATCCATCTAACGCACTGGCCGTGAAATGGGGCCTGGTCAGGGCCCACTGCCCCAGGTGTGATCTGTGCTTCTGCGTAAAGACAGGGGTCTCTCTCTCCCTCTCTCTCTCCCCTTCCCCTCTCACTCTCTCTCTCTCTCTCTCTCTCTCTCTCTCTCTCTCTCTCTCTCTCTCTCTCCCTCTCCTCCCCCCGGTCAGTTCACCCCTCTCCCCAAAGCTGCAGATTTGTGGAGAAATTTTGGCTCTTGGCCTGTGCAGGGCTCCAGGGAGGAGGGGCAGGGGGCCTTTCTCTCTGCTTCTGATCCCCTGAAGAAATTCTCTGAATCCATCAGCCAGTGAGGGCCTTCGGGAGGCCCCTCCCTGCAGCCCTGCCCTCAGACCAGGGCCCTTCCCCCAAACTGAACCCGAGTTTCATCTCCTTTGACCCCGACCTCACTGCAGCGCAGGGTCCCAGTGCCGGTCCCGGCGACACGCCCCGCCCTTGCCTTCCATCCCAATCTGGGGCGGTGAGATGCCCGGGAGGGCGACACTGGACTTTCGCCCCTGTCCCGTCACTGGCAAGAGCACAGTCACCCACTCGCCACTCGCGGACAGAAGGGGTGGCCGCACCCGCCCTTGGACCCACCCAGCCCGCTCTGGACAGACAGACAGACAGACAAACAGCGGATTGAGAAAGTGCAGCCCCCACGGTGCTCTCTTGCTCATCCAAACAGCTTTTCTCCAGCTCGGGGCTGTTTGTGCTCCAGCCTTGCTGTGCCGGTGGAGCAGCAGAAGGGCCTTGGGCGGATCAGATCCAGCTGGCCCCGGGTTAGAAGCGGGAGTTTCCCTTTCTCTGGGCAGCCCCTGCCTCTCCTTGGGGCCAGCCAGAGCCGCCCACACCAGCAGCCCCGGGACGCGGTGCCTCCTGACTTGCACCGCTCTACTCACAGGGCGCCCTGGTGGGCGTCAACGCTTTTACGGTGAAGAAGGCGCAAGACCAGCTCTAAGACAGTTGGCGAGATTTTAAACCTTCCAGGCATGGCATGTGGTTAGGCTGAAGTGCCTCAAAGCTCTGGAGTTCTCCTCCTCCT
>JAJIBD010009182.1:0-81233 GCA_021461705.1 Cryptotis parvus
AATCCATCTACAGAGATGTGTCAAGCTTTATTCAGTGTATGTAAAATAATGTTTAATATATTAGGAAAGGGGGCCATACAAGATCATACACAAATATTTCATTATTAAAAAACTTTATTGCTAATAATTAAAATGTGCAGGAAATAGTTATCCTGAAATAGATTTTAATTTTTGGAAATTAAAAAATCTTTTTCTTTTTGGAATTCCAACTCCAGTCTGCATTGAATCAAACATGACCTCACTAATGGTTTATCTGTAGTACAGTTTGAGGAACAGAGAATAATCTGCATACTTCTGGTGCTCTATTTTAGATATATATTCTGAAAACCCTGATTTTTTCTTGTGAATTATATTGTGCTGTGATGACATGTTTATCATAGTACTGTGGAGAAACATATCTTTTCTGTGAAAATACAAAGACATAGCTTAACTTTCCAAGGCCTAGAGGAGGTCTGTGACAGAATCTAGATTAAAATTCCTTGAGATCCTGTTCAGTTCTATCAATCTTCTTATAATATTTGTGTGAGTGTAGCCCATATCAGTAAGGTAATTTATACCTGAGGTAGTTCACCCAGCATCAGTGCAACTCATGTCCACTCCCAAATCTGGAATTTTTTAAAAATTTGAAGTGCATCTGATATTTTAAACTGATTTGAATCAAAAAACACTTTGATATAAAGCAAACTTTGTTTTTAAGATTCTGATTAAACCTCCAGAGTCAGGGATGCTGTCTCATTTGCCAAGGCATCGAAAATCAGATGGGCTGGACATGTAATGCGATTTGCAGATGACCGCTGGACTAGAGCCGTTAGCGACTGGATCCTACGGGATGTCAAAAGATCATGTGGTCTCCCACCTACAAGATGGACAGACTTCTTAGTCAAGACCCTGAAAGAATGGTTTGAGGCTCTTTTGTATTCCTGAAGCAACCAGATGCCATCGGGCTCCACTGGCACAAATGGAAATAATCCTGGCACCCGCTCAAGCAAACTGGCGAATAACGGGATGTCAAGTGATCAAGTTATGTATAATATAAAAAACAGGAGATTTACGTAAATACAAGACATAATTTGCTATCTTTACGCCATTTGGGTCAAAATAATAGTACCATAAACTGAAAGGCTTTAAACAGCAAATTCCTCTGAAGGTTAGAAAATCTAAGATTTAGTGACTCCTGTGTCACATGTCGGAAAGGACCTCCTGCTTCATAGGCAACTTTCTGTTTAATACTCCCCTTATATTAAAAGGAATTAAAGATGTATGTAAGATCATTTTTTCTAAGGACAAGGATGATATTCCTAATTACTCTACTTCCAGGAGCACATCTAAACCTGATACCTTTCCAAAGTCCTTCGCTCAAAATGCTCTCTCATTGGATACTGTGCTCCAGTGAATGAAATAGAAAAGGAACGGAATAGAAACGATCTATTTTTATGTCTCTGGTTATAGTTGTTAAAAGCGATTTTAATTATATTAAAATATGTATATCAATATTTTGTGCATATTGGCAAAGTTATGTATCCTCTAAAATAATTTTATTTTAAAGCATTTTTTGTCATTTCAAAAAAAAATGAACTCTTAATTAAAATAGGCAAATGCAGGTAATGTAATGGCAGCAAGAAACATAAGGATGAATGAAAGAAAAAAAAAATATAACCAAGGGAAGAAGTCCTGAAGGATAATAAACACATGCTAAAATTTATTTGTAAAATTAACTTATAAATGTTTTACTAAATTGTTTTAAAAAACTATGTTGAATTTGTTGTCTTACTAAATAAGCAAATTTGAGAATAAAAAATTTGCTAATCATTTTGGTAAAAAAATGTTGAAGGAAAATAAATGTAAGCAAAACATACTACTTATATAGCATTGATTGATATTTATATTGTCAGAGGTTTTTGCTAAAATTTATCACAAATGGTACAAATATATTAAAGGGGTTTTGCAAAAACTAAATAACTGGTATACAAGTAATCATTATTCTCATAGAAACATGTAGGTAATAACTATAATTTAGAAATAAAAGCTATATGCAATATGTAGAAAAGTAGAGTGAATAAAAAAATGATTCAAAGTGCTGAAAAGTTTTCCCAAAGAAAGTTTTGAATGAGCAAAAGAAACTCTAGTTTCTCTTAACTCACATAAATCTTTGCCTTTTAAATGAATAAAGGAATTGTGAATAGAGGATACAATTTTTAACTTAGGTTTTGGACATTATTATTTTCTACCATATACTGTACTCATTTAATAGTGTTTTGTTTTTTGCAGAATGTAATTTCTTCAGTTAAAAAGCATTACTGGAACTACCAAGATTTATTTATTTATTTATTTATTTATTTATTTATTCTTTTTTTTTTTTTTTCTTCTTCTTCTTCTTTTTTTATTTATTTATTCATTTTACTTTTTTTGGGGTCACACCAGGCAATGCTCAGGGTTTAATTCTGACTCTTTGCTCAGGAATTACTCCTGGCGGTGCTTGGAGGACCATATGGGATACCAGTTGCAAGGCATGATTCACCTGATCTTGGATATTGGTTTCATTATATATATATATATATATATATATATATATATATATATATATATACATATATATATATATATATATATATACACATGTCATGATGAAAATAAATGCAGTCATATATCTGTCTTTTTCCTTCTGGCTAATTGGCTAATTTCACTCAACATGATCCTCTCCATGTCCATCCATTTATAGGCAAATTTCCTGATTTCATTTTTCCTAACAGCTGCATAGTATTCCATTGTGTAGATGTACCAAAGCTTCTTTATCCAGTCATCAGTCCTCAGGCACACTGATTGTTTGCAGATTCTGGCTATTATGAATAGTGCTACTATGAAAAGAAAAGTGCAGATGATGTTTCTGCTGTATTTTTTTTTTTTGGCTTCCCAGGGTGTATTCCCAGGAGTGGTATGGCTGGGTCAAATGGGAGCTCAGTTACTAGTCCTTGGAGGAATGTCCATATTGTTTTCCAAAAAAGGATGTACCAGTAGACATTCCCATGGTCACAAGAAGCAGGTAATGTAGGAAAAAGGTGGATGTCAGTTTTAGAACGAAAAAGTAGGGCATGGGTGGGCTACAACATGCAAAAAATATTCCCTTTTAAAGTGTCCTGAGGTGTGGCTTCTCAAAATATTTAAGTCTATAGATAATATCTATAAGGATTTATGGTGAAAGAGAAGATAGGAGAAACAAGATTATATTTATACAACTCATGCACACAGGGAGGTTGCCAACTTTAATTCTGAATTAAGTTCCTAATTCCTCTGGGACCAGTTTCAGAGTAATGATAAAATAAGTTATGTTGTGAACATAGTATGTAAATATATTTTATCTTTATAGTACTCACTTCCTTTCAGAGGAATTAGAAAAATAATCCTAAATATTTGCATACATTGAAGTGGACTTTTAAGATTAAAATAAAATATTATTTTATCCAGAAAGAACATGTGTCTATGTATATATATATATATATATATATATATACACACACACACAAATATATATACATTGATATATATTACATAAAATATACAGACGCACAATTGACAATGCACAATTAAAAACATGATAATTTTCATAATTTAAAGTTGTTTTTTGGGGGCTGGAGCGATAGTCCAGTGAGTAGGGCGTTTGGCATTTGACTTGCAAGTGGCTGGCCCATGCTGGCCTGGGTTCGATCCTACGCATTCCATACGGTCCCCCGAGCACTGCCAGGAGTAATTCCTGAGTTCAGAGCCAGGAGTAACCCCTGAGCATTGCCGGGTGTGACCCAAAAAAAAGAAAAAAAAAGTTGTTTTACATGTTAAATTTAATAACACATACAAAATATATGCTGGCTAAAAATTTTAATATATATAATTTCATGTATTCAAAAGACATTTCAGTAGTTTTAAAACACTTCAATTCTAGAGACCTTCTAGACACTTTGTTTTTTAGAGTATAGAAAATTATTTGAATTTCTCTAGATTATCAATATTTAAGTCCCTTGATCACTTGATCACATGACATCCCGTTATTCATCGGTCGATTTGCTTGAGCAGGCGCCAGTAACATTTCCATTTGACCTTATCACGTGCCAGTGTAGCCCAGTGGCATCTGGTTGCTTCAGGAATATGAAGAGCCTCAAACCGTTCATTCAGGGTCTTGACTAAGAAGTCTGACCATCTTGTAAGTGGGCGGCCACGTGATCGTTTTATGTTCTGTGGGATCCAGTCGGTAACTGGCTCCAGTCTAGCAGTCATCTCAAATCGCATTTAAGTCCCTACAACAAAGAAAAATATGACGTTGAATTTTAGTGACTATATAATTTACCATTGATTTTACCTTAGTATTGTGTCCAAAGCATCTATGATGGATATTCTTCTGTTAAAGACTATATTCCCATCATCAATAGAGTATAACCTAATCATTTTCAATACAAATGAAATTGGTAATATCTTCAAAATATTTCTTAAATTAAAATAACTCTACCTCAGTGGAGTTTGCGGCGCAAGCCAGTTTTGGTGTGCTTGGCCTTGTGGGATGGTGGCACCTTTGTGGCCCTGTCATTTTGATGCCTAGATCTGTTAGCACAGGCCTCACGGTGCTCATGGCCCATGGGAGTAGACCCAGTATGCTAAACTCTGATCAAGCTCAGGGACTCACACAAGCTAGACATGTGATCCACTAATTTAGACACCTCCCCAACATTAAAACATTTTGGGGGGGGGGAGGACTAGAGCAAGCCAGGCACTTGCCTGACATGTGGCCACATGGGGTTAAATATGTGCACATGGTTCCCTTATCCCTGTCAGCACTGATCACTCAGCAATGTGCCAGGAGTAAGCCCTTAGCATTGCCAGGTGGAACATGTGCCAGGATGCCACACACACACACACACACACACACACACACACACACACAACACACACACATGGCAATACTATTGTGAACACCTATGATACTTTTTTCCAATTAAGTTGTTTTCTCTATGTGGAGGTGAGTGGTTGGGACAGTTGCAGCAACTGAACCATACCCAGTAGTATTTGGAGCTTTTTATTCACTGCTCAGGGAGGGAGCATGTGTGGTGGTAATCAGGGGACCATATGCAGTACTTTATTTTTTTTTTTTTTTTTTTTTTTTTTTTACCTAAGTATACAATTAAAAAGTTCATATTTGGGTTTTGGTCAAACAGTGTTGCAGCACCCATCCGCCACCAGTGCCCATCTCCCACCACCAACGTCCCGCCCCCCCCCCCCCCCCCCCAGCCCTGCTCCATGGCGGTTCTTGATTTCTTTCCCATTTCTCTCTCTTTCTCTTTCCTTCCACTCCAGACTATGGATTACAGAACATACATTAAAGGGTTGTCATGTGTACTTTTGCCTCTATTTACCCAACTGGGGTCACTGCAAGCAATAAAAATGCCAGAATCCCTGTACTGGCTCTCCTGTTCACTCCACTATAGCTAATCTACATTCTTGTATACCATTGATGTTGAGGATATTCAAATCAACCCATGAAAGAAAGTAAGCAGAATTTCTTCTTCATCACTGAGTAAAATGGAACAAATAATGTAATATAGATCTATTTTAACTATGGTATTGCTTGTATCACTGTATCACTGTCTTCCCGTAGTTCATCGATTTGCTTCGAGCAGGCACCAGTAACATCTCCCTATGCCCTGTTGCAAGCAAGTGTAGCCCAAGGGCATCTGCTTGCTCAAGGACAGGAAGAGCCTCAAACCATTCTTCAGGTCACGGAATTGAGGTTCATAATTGTTACTAGTTTTTGGCATAACAAATAAAACACGGGTAGCCCGTCAGGCTCTGCTGTGTAGGTGGTATACTATCAGTAGAAAGCTCTCATTTTGGGCATTTATTGATGAAACTTATAGGGGAAAGATCAGGTTTTCTCTTGGATGGAGCTCTGGGTCAGTCATTCTCAACATTCAGACTCCATAACTATGGTAATGTGAAATATTAAATTGTTATATATAATGTAAGTTATGTTAGAATAATGTGCATAGGCTATGGCAAAATTGTTTAGATAATTTAAAATGTTCAGAGGATTCATCAATACTTATGCAACCCAAATTTAAAAGTCAATATAAAAATGATAATGTTTGGTTCTTTCTCTGTATAATAATATATATTTTAAAATTAAAAAAAAATTCAGTCCGATTGTTTCTACTGTGACTGCATTTGTGCTATAAGTGTGTGACAAAATAAAGATAATAGGCACTAGGAAATATACTAAACTACAGTATGATATGAATCTTCAATTTCTGCTTGCATTCTAGAATTTAAAATAAACTAAAGTGGTCCAACTTAACCTCCATTTTTTAAAAATTGACCCAGTTCTTTTTTTCACATTTGTCAGGTGAAAATTCTCAAATATGCCCATAACCACCCTTTACTTTTTTACACTATACATCACACTCCTCCCATCTCTCACCTTGTGGAGCCTTGCATACTACACTGCATCCTTATTCCCCACACCTATAATCCACACATTCCCAGCAAGCTTGCCACAAGTGTCTAAGAAAAGATGTCAGGATATATAAACTGGGGTATGTATAGACAATGGAATATTTGGCTTTAAGAAAAGATAGAATCATATGACTGGCTATAATGTGTTTGGATCTAGAGAGTATATGTCTGAGTATGAAATTAGTGAGAAAGAGTGGGATAGATTCATAATGACCTCTTTCATGTCTGACAAACAAATAAATATGGTAAGGGCATGACAAAGGCCAAAGGTCACAGAACCTGGGAAGAGACCTGTAAAGTTTCCTAGTTCTGGTACGGATGCAGGGACAAGGGCTCTTTGGAATTGAAAGGACTGTTTAGACCCTGGGCAAAATTCAGAGAGTACTAGACACATGGTGGAGTGGACACTGTCCACATGGGTCAGAGCACCCTTCTTCACCCCCAAAGACATTTGAGAAACCTTAGCCTTTGGGTCACTTGGGGAGTTTGCCTCCAAGACTTAGAGGAGGTTCCAGGTGTCCAGCCTGACGCTTGAAGTCCCGGGAACAGAAAGGTCATCTGAGTGATTTGGGAAACCTCCCACTCTGGGGTGGGATCCCCACTCCAAAAGCCTAAACTGATACAAAGACCTGATTTCTTGATTTAATTTTTTCAGGGCAAGGTATGTGATTATAACTGATTTTTATTAGAGCTGTAGGTATTCAATGTTCCAGATTTGGTCTGGCAGTCCTATCTTTAAATCTGTTCAGACTAACCTCACCTTCCTACAATCCCCAATTATTTTTCCCTTCCTCCTCTATTCTTACATCTTTTCTTTCTTTTCTTTCTCTTTCTCTGAGTAAGGTGCCCTCTGGAAGTCCATCTTTCCACCTTGCCATCTTATCTTTGAGCTTCATTCCTCCTTTTTTATTGGTATTGGGCATTCCTGTTGGTGCTCAGGCTTTATGCCTGGCTCTCTGGAGGGCTCAGGGACTATCTGGGATGTAGATATTCGTACCTGGTAAAGTCACTTAAAGCAAGCAATGTACCAACTGTAATATTGCTCTGACTTGTTCTTTTCAATTTTAAGTCCAGTGGGTTCCCTGCTGCTTTCAATGAGGCTATTTATTCACATAACAGTGTCTTTGCCCTCAGTGTTTGGTAGTGCAATGCTGCTAGAAAAAATTATTTGCTGAACTGGAGCTGAAGTCGTGTGTGTGTGTGTGTTTGTTTGTGTGTGTGCAAAATTTGTATACTAAATCATGTATTTGCATGAAAATTTTCTTCTTTAGGATACAAGTTGTCTCTGGAAGAAATAAACAGGTATAATTACAGAGGGGAGGGGCTGAAGTGATAGCACAGCAGGGAGGGTGTTTGCCTTGCACGCCAACCACGGTTCGATCTCTGGCATCCCATATTATCCCCCGAGCACCGCCAGGAGTCATTCCTGAGTGCGGAGTCAGGTATAACCCTGAACATTGCTGAGTGTGACCCAAAAATGAAGAAAAAAAAGAATTACGGAGAGGTACACAGAAGTTTATATTTAGCAGAGGTGGGGTGGTGGCGGTGTTGAGCCATGTTCTATAGTGTTCAGTAATCACTCCTAGCAATGATCTTTGGACCATGTTGGGTGCCAGGGTCCAAACATGTGTTGTTGGCATGCAAGGCAATTGCCTACATGCTGTGAAATCACTCTAGCTTCAAAGTCTTAATTTGACCTCAAATACTTAAGGCCTTACTATGTGTGTTAAGCAAATAGAGAACAAGGCTGAGATTTTATCAATCTGAGTGGTTGTGAAAAGGTGTATGTTATGTTATGTGATGCAACATTATTTCAAAACTTGATGGCATATTTAAAATATTTTGAGTGAAAAATAATTTCATTAGAAGGAAGGAAAAAAGGAAAGAAGAAGTAATAAAAGGAAGAAGGAATGAAAGAAGGAAGAAAGAATGAAAGAAGGAAGCAAAGTAAGGGAGGAAGGGAGGGAGAAGAAGGGAGGTAGAAAGGGAGAGAGGAACAGAGGATACCAGCCAACAGTCAGAGTGATCACTAAAATTAGACCATCTTGGGAGGACCCCCTGACCTATATCCAAGTTCCCCCTCTACTTCATGTATCCTGGGAGCTCAGAGTGGCATCCTCCCATTGGCACACAGGGGGCAGGAGCGCTGCACTCTGTATCTTCCTCACCTCCCTCCCTTTCCTCCAGGCATAGACCAGGGCACAGGCTTCATCCTGGAAGCTAGAATGAAGTGGTAGGTTGGCATGTGCTGGCACAGGATGAGACCATCTGATGCATGTTGGCAACTCGGGAACTGGATGGCTAGACAGCATGGCTGTCACCTCCTTCAACAGAATTTCTAGGCACGGTGCCTCCTCATTTTTTAAGTAAAATTTGTCAGCCGTCACCAATTGAAGCAAGAAGCCAGAGGAAACCCTCCCCACTACCCATGAGATGCTCTTGTCATTCCTAACTTCCGAATCATCCCACAGCCCCTACAGAGCCACCACCCAAGAGAAAATCTGATCTCTCCCCATTGAGGTTCTCTCAGTAAATGCTCTCGACGCTGAGAGCCTTCTTACTCAGAGTATACCACCTACATGGCAGAGCCCGGCCAGCTACCCAATGTTGTATTCATCCCTAAGTTACCTAAAGAAATCCAGTACTGGATGATTCTGAGATCGGACCTCAATTCGCCATGTGGAAGAGAATAACAGGGTGTTAAATTTTTTTTTTTTTTTACCTGTGAAGGAATGTTTTGAGGTAATCTCTTCCCTGCTGCCTATTGTTTCTGGAAATGTGAGTTTAGACAATTTGTTGGGAGTCCACACCACAGTTTTCCCCTCTGTCAGCATTCCAGAAAGCATTGGATAAGCCTCTCTGATTACAACCACCCTTACTTCCTGCTAATTAATCTGCCTCCTCACACATGAGTGTCTGTTTTGTTGCCTCAGCCTACAAATTTCAGAAGGAACAAAAGCACTCCTTTTAGCATGAGGGCATTCATTAACATGATGTTCAGTCAAGGTACTGCAAGGCACATAATGGTTTTCATAAGATAGATGACACTTTCTCCTTAAAAGGGTCATTGTGTTTAGCACTTTCATAAACCAATCCTGTTTAGTATCAGTTTGACCTGTCTAGGGCAGAATCTACAGCAAATGTATGACTGGAGAACAGAGATATTTGCATTACAATGCAATGTAAATCAACTTAAAGTGAGCTTTCGGGCTATGCTGAGGTTTAGAGGAACTCTTCAATCAATCTACAATCTATTACTGAACTCCAGCTCACCTTTCAGAAATAAGACAGTTTGAATAACATACCTGCTCACTGTTTTTTTTGGCACACCCTTCCCTCAGTATTATTAAAAAATATTTGTTCACTTGTGTCACTTGTATCACTTGTTTTCCCATTGTTCATCGATTTGCTTGAGCGGGCACCAGTAACATCTCCATATGTCCTGTCACATGCCAGTGTAGCTCAAGGGTGTCTGCTCACTCCAGGAACATAAAGAGCCTCAAAACATTCCTTCAGGTCATGGGAATGAGGTCCATAATCATTACTGGTTTCTGGCTTATCGAATACAACATGGGTAGCTTGCGGGCTCTGCCATGTAGGTGGTGTACTCTGAGTAGATGGCTCTCATCTTGAGCATTTACTGAGGAACCTCAATGGGGGAGAGATCAGATGTTCTCTTGGGTAGAGCTCTGAGGAGCTGTGGAGTCCGGATGTTAGGAATGACTGACCTCATGGTTTGGGGTTTCCTCTGGCTTCTTGCTAGGCTCAATGGGATGACTGACATGGCTAGAGCCTGCCTAGAACTGTCTTCAGTGTATAAATGTGAAAGATCCTGGGAAGGATGACCTGGCCCTAACTTCCAGTACTATTTAAGACTGTCTTACAGCCATAGAGTGGCCTGAAGTGGAACTGTGGGTCTGAAGTGTCTCTCTTCCAGGGTTGCTGGCTGTGGTGGTTGGGAGCTTGCAGCCACGCATGCCGACATGGAGGTGGAGGAATTAGAGGAGCATTAAATACAGGCAAAAAGATACACATGATAATCTCTAAATTTATGTATTACAATCCACAACATGTAATAGAAGGAAGAGAGAAGAGAGAGGAGAAAGAGAAAGAGAGAAAAGAGATAAAGAACCTGCCATAGAGACAGGCTATGGGAGGGGGAGGGAATCAGGGACATTGGTGGTGGAAACTGGGCACTTGTGGAGGGATGGGTGCTGGAACACTGTATAACCGAAACCAAAACGTGAACATCTTTTGTAATTGTATATCTCACGGTGGTATAATAAAGTATTATAAAACCTTTGCAAATCAAATTTGCTTCTAAGGAAGAGTGAAATATCTTGATCAGCCTGGTGCTCAGTAGTCTGCATCTAGCCTTCTAAAAACATATAATGATGTGGATAAGGTGCTGCTTTAAGGTTATGAGTCCAGAATCTTCCTACCTTCCCATGTCGCCAATAAAGTTCTTTCTCAACTTCTCTCTGTCTCTCAATTTGTTGTACAGAAAATTGGCTTTTAGTGCAGCACCTTAACTCTTTTCTTAGCTGTTTATCAGTCTCTGTGTCATGATTACCTATTCATCTTTACTTGATTCTAATTATTTTCCAATTACATTTAGAAGGAATTAGATTTTTTCTCATACAATACTTAGATTAAAATGTATAGATAAATGTGAGATTTTTCTTGAAATATTGATCAAAATTTACTTTTCCTCAACTAGCACACACACACCTATGCATATGAACGATTTTTGCAATTGTCAAAAACATATCTATATGCAATATATTTGTTTTTTTTTAATTTTTTATTATACCACCGTGAAACATACAATTATAAAGGTGTTCATAATTGGTTCTTGGCAATACAGTAATCCAGCACCCATCCCTCCACCAGTGCCCCATTTCCACCACCAATGTACCCCCCCCCCTCCCCCCCCCCCAGGCCGCCTTAATAGCAGGTACCCCAGTTTCCTCTCTTTCTCTCTCTATCTCTCTCTCTGTCTCTGCATCTCTCTCCCTCTTATTTTACACATTGTGGCTAGCCCTGCAGATATTTAGAGTTTATCACTTAAGTCTCTTTGTGTATATTCAGTGGTGAGTTTTAATCTGCCATTACCATTTCCCACATTTAGTAAAACACTGGTATCTATTTATATCCTATTAATGAATGCAGTCATTCTATATCTGTCCTTTTCCTTCTGACTAATTTCACTCAGCATGATAGTTCTCCATGTCCATCCATTTGCAGGTAAATTTCATAATTTCATCTTTTCTGACAGCCGCATAGTATTCCATAGTGTAGATGAACCACAGTTTCTTTAGCCAGTCCTCTGTTCTCGGGCATTTAGGTTGTTTCCAGATTCTAGCTATAGTGAATAGCTATATGCAATATATTTGTAATATAGTAGATATAAACTAAAAATCTGTCCTTATTTTGAAATATATTCATAAGTAATTACTAATAATTATATTGCTCATTTGAAATATCAAAATCAAATATCACAGAATAATTTAAATAAAATATCCAGATGTCACAAATTATTTGAAAGTTTAGATCATTTTAGTATATAGAATCTGAATTTATACTCACTTTGACACACAATATATTTTAAATAGTGTCATATGGCAATAAACTTTTATTCAAAATTTCAGATTAATCTGAATAATAAAATCATCATATAAAGCTCTTGGGAAAGGATCGTGAGGAAAATGTTGAGATAATTTAAAGTACATTTTTATTTAGCATCAAAGTAGAAATTACCTTTGCTTCAATGTGTATGGAAATGACCTAGGTGCTTATCACAATTTATTACTAATGACACACAGAATTATTTTGAAATATATATATCTTTATAGGATAGGAATCTTAATTAAATCTTCTTATCCATTACTAAATATCAGTTAAAGTAAAATGAAATTGCATTACTATTGATAATGAACTTTTTTGGAAATGCACAATAATTTTCAAGATTTTCTGTGACTCAAAATGTTATTTTTTATGTTCTCCTACAAAATAACTCAAAATATTAATGTTAATTTTGAAATTGTTTATGATCATCATACTCCAATAAAATATCTTAATCTAATTATTTTATTATTCAGGAAATTATCTATAGTATTATTGACAAGTAGAAGATATAATACTTGCACAATTAAGTATTATAATAGTTAATTATTATTATTATAATAATACTTAATAGGTACTCATTTATTTTATGTAATATTAATTATTGGCATATAACTACTTCTAATTATAAAATATCTGTTATATTATAAATAAATATATCCTAAATTAGGACATATGATTTTAACTAGTTACAGGTGAGATATAAAGAAGAAAAATATAGATTTAGGAATCTGCAAATAGAAAGACACTTCAAGAATGAAATACAGCTACTAAAACTTTATGTGCTAGGAGATAATTTGAAAACTCAAGTACATGCTGATTTGTCAGGGAGTACCAGGCTAATCGCTGACACCATAAGATGTACCCTTTACTCCCTATCTCTCCAGAAAAAGAGAAAGATCCACTTCCTTTTTATATGTTCACAGCTTACTCCTTTCAGGAGTTTGGAGGGCAATATATGATGCTGAAAATTGAACCCAGATCTACATCATGCAAGTGTCTTGAGCATTGAACCGTTTCTCCATGCCCCCAAAAATGTACATGTGAGGAACAGTTTCTGCCATGATGTTTCAACAGAATTCCTAAGAAGTTACACTTTGCTGTTTAGCCTTACTTGGATAACTTTGAGCTTAGCTTAGTATGGTCCTTTCAAGCTTAATAGAAGATTACTATTCACTTAAACACCTAGAATAATAAAAATGTACAGGATGGTGCCCATGATGTTTATTAGTCATGTATTGATTTTATGAGAGAAATAAAAGTACATGACAGGGCAAATATTTAACTGTCATTTATCTAGACTTTGATGTGGGAGTCATCCTATGTTTATTAGGTAATCTATTTTCTTCCAATAGTTTTAAATAATTCACATAAACTATCTTTATAGTTATATTAGTGAGATGATAAAAATGAGACCCAGGAATGTGACTCAGTGGCAGAGTTCATGCCTTGCACATGGCCTTGGTTTTGACTCCAGAATGGTGTGTCATTCCAAGCACTATCGGAAAGAAGGAAGGAAGGAAGGAAGGAAGGAAGGAAGGAAGGAAGGAAGGAAGGAAGGAAGGAAGGAAGGAAGGAAGGAAGGAAGGAAGGAAGGAAGGAAGAAGGAAGGAGGGGGAGGGAAGGAAGGAAGGAAGGGAAGGAAGGAAGGAAGGAAGGAAGGAAGGAAGGAAGGAAGGAAGGAAGGAAGGAAGGAAGGAAGGAAGGAAGGAAGGAAGGAAGGAAGGAAGGAAGGAAGGAAGGAAGGACAAGAGGAGCATGACAAATATTTCTCAACTTGTCCAAAGTTACAGTTCAAGGGTCTTGAGAGTTAGCCCATTGAGTAATGTCCCTGCTTTAAATGTTGCCAACCTGGAATAAAAGCCAGGAATACGCCTGACTAAACCCCTCATCATAAAAGGGGTTTTCTGCAAGGAAGATAAAACTAGAGTGATAACCCAGGCTTTTTTTCAGCTTTTGGGTCACACCTGGTGATGCTCAAAGGTTAATCCCAACTTTTGCTTAGGAGTTACTCCTGGCGGAGCTGGAGGATCATGTGAGATGCTGGAGATCTTTGGCCCTGTGCAAAACAAATGCCCTACCTGCTGTGCTATCACTCTGGCCCCCAACCCAGGTCCTCTTAACACTTTTTCAACACATGTGAATTCTGAACTATTGAAAATTATTCCAGATCCCAAATGTTTAATAGGGATATTTAACTAACAAAACTCTCATATCTGTTTCCTGATATAAAGTATTAAAATAAAGGAAATAGGGGCCGGAGCGATAGTACCGCAGGTAGGGCATGTGCCTTGCATGTAGCTGACCCGGTTCAATCCCCAGCACACCACATGGTCCCCCGAGCACCTCCAGGAGTAATTCCTGAGCCAAGAGCCAGGAGTAACCCCTGAGCATTGCCAGGTGTAACCCCAAAAAGAAAAAAAAAAGAGCCAGGAATAACCCCTGAGCATCACCGAGTGTGACCCAAAAAAGCAAAAAAAGAAAGGAAAGAAAGAAAAGAAAGAAAGAAAGAAAGAAAGGAAGAAAGAAAGAAAGAAAGAAAGAAAGAAAGAAAGAAAGAAAGAAAGAAAGAAAGAAAGAAAGAAAGAAAGAAAGAGAGAGAGAGAGAGAGAGAGAGAGAGAAAGGAAGGAAGGAAGGAAGGAAGGAAGAAAGAAAGGAACGAAGAAAGGAAGAAAGGAAGGAAGAAAAAAATAAATATTGATCCATTTCATATTCAGATTCAGTGGTTAATAAAACATATTAACCATTGAAAAGAAAGAAAAGATAGTACAGCAGGTAGGGCATTTGCTTTGCACGTAGCTGACCAGGGTTCAATCCCCAACATCCTGTATGGTCCCCCCGAGCACCATGGTTTTAGGTGTTTATTCAAACCCCAAAGAAGCTGGTTAGTGAAGGAAGGAAGGAAGGAAGTGAAGACTGTTCTAAAAATTACCATTAGTTATTTAGTAATCTCAGGTTATTTTCTTGACATGATTTTTAAAACTTTTTTTTATATTTTATTATACCACCATGAGATATACAATTTCAAAAAAGTTTGTGTTTGAGTTTCTGTCTTAACAGTGTTCCAGCATCCATCCCTCCACCAGTGCCCATTTCCCACCACCATGTCCCCAAATCCCTACCTCCTCCCCCTAGCCTACCTCTATGGCAGGATCTTTATCTTTTCCTCTCTTTCTCTCTTTTTCTCTTCCTAATCTTACACATTGTGGATTACAATACATACATTTATGGGTTATCATGTGTAACTTTTTGCCTGTATTCAATGGTCAGTTCTAGACTGGTATTATCACTTTCAACAATTATTAGCACACTGTTCCCTTCTCTGTCTTACCTAACCTCTGATTCCTACATGTTTGTATGTTTGTGGTAGATTCCACCTTTGACAAGACCTCCTGAACTTGGAAATTGGTTTCATACTATATATATATATATATATATATATATATATATATATATATATATATACATCAGTTCACTTGTATCACTTGTCTTCCCGTTGATCATTGATTTGCTCAAGTGAGCACCAGTAATATCTCCATACATCCTGTCACATGATAATGTAGCCCAAGGGCATCTGCTCGCCCAGGAACATAAAGAGCCTCAAACCATTCCATCAGGTCATGGGAATGAGGTCTATAATTGTTACTGGTATTTGTCAGGCTCTGCAGTGCAGGTCAGATACTCTTGTAGTGACCTCTAGAGCATTTATTGATGAACCGTTTGGCCACTTTGTGGCCACACAAGTTGGGCTTGTGATAAGCTCTTCTGCTGGGTGGATCTCTGCAGAGTGGGGAGTCGGGTGTGGAAAATGGTGGACCTCATGGTGTGGGGATTTCTCTGGCTTCTTGCAAGGCTCTGCTTGGGTTGCGGGCCAGGGCTGGAAACCGCCTTCCCTCCTGGGTGCCTCATAATCAGTATGTATATATGCATACTATAGATATGTGAATATATATTATTATATATCATATATATCATATATATTATATATATAATAACCTGAGATTACTACATAGCTAATATATAATAACTATATATATATAAAATGCAAATAAATGCAGTCATTATTTGTCTTTTTCTTTCTGGCTAATTTCATGATATGATATTTTTACTAAAAATAGCAAAGCATGGTCATAAAAATAGTATAGCCAGTGGGTAGTGCACTTCCCGTGCATGTAGACATCCCAGATTAAATCCCTGGTGCCACATATGATTCCCTTGACTTTACAGGAGCAATTTCTGTCAAACAAAACAGGTATTGTCCCTAAGCAAAACAAATAAAACAAAACAAATAAATAGCAGCAGAGCACTTAGAAGAAGATATGAAGAGATTGCTTTTACAACAGTATTCTTTAAAGTCTTTATAAATGAAACTCAAAAACATGAAAATATATAGAGCATTCCACTTTCTTGCCTAGGGCTTTGATAATTTTCATTCTATTACTATTTTCCCAAAGGGACTCATCATCTACACTTGGGGTTACTAAAATGTTGCTTTAGGCAAAATTGGCTTGTAGTTTTATGCCTATAAGCTAAAAAAGTGTTTTCCTATTATAAAGAAACATAAAAGCAAATTGAACAATACAAATATGATAGCTATATCTATAGCCAAAATAAAACCCAAAAATGTACTATCTGGTCCTCTACAAACTCAAAGTTTGAAAATTTACAAAATAAACAGTTAAGTTATTCATTTTAATTTAAAATACAATTTCCATTTTCTCAGTTAAGCAATTGAAAATTGTAAATATTTATCTATTATTAATGGAATCCAATGAGTGTTTCTATTGTCCTTATTTTATAGTTTAGACACTTAATAGCTTTCAGAGTGTTGATTTACATGACTTGTCAAAGTCTCATAGCATGTTAGAGTTAGAATCAAGATAAATGGCTTGGCATGCAGTCACACACTCTTTATACACCTTTTCACGAAAGAAAATTTTAATTAAGTTATTAGCATTTTTATAAAAATAAAGTTTAATTACTGTCCAGCCTATAGTACATACGACTCCCTAAACACTGCCACGAGTAAGTGCAGCTCAAGGGTAAAGCCTGAGCAATGCCAGAATGACCCCAACACTAACAAATTTAAAAAAGTGGAATTAATGAGGTGAATACTTATAAGATGATTTGAGGGTAAAAAAAATTGAATGTAAGATGATTCAATGAAATAAATGCAAATTTGAAGTTTTCAAATTGTGTAGTCTCATGTTAAACTGCACATTAACTTACACACGATCACGATCTTCCGTAATCATCTATTTTAAGCGGGCCGTATATCTCATATTGTACATGCTTGCCAGGCACGCTTGGTACGGAACATAAAAGCCTGAAACCATTTTTGGTCTGAGAATGATCTAATATAATTTGGCATTTGGCATTCAAATACAACACGAGCAGCTTCTAGGCTGCCGTCGGGAGGCATACCTATAAACACCTCCAAATAAAGCCTTTATTGATGAACCGTGCCGCCCGGCTTGATGGGCTGGTCGGCTGGGGGTTCTGATGAGAGGAAGTCCAATGTGGAAAATGGCGGCGCCCTGGAGTGGGTGGGGTTTTTGGGTCCTGGGGTGGTGGGTTAACTTAATACTTAAATCAAATAAAATAATAAATAATAATATGAGAATGAATAAAAGAGATTACCTCTTGTAATTCAATCATAAATACAGTTACTGTCACTTGATTGATTGAGATATATTGAATGGCAGAGTGGATCTGCCAAATGTATAGTCCCAAACTAAAGTCTCTGTGGCTATATATTTGTCATGATTGTGTAGAATAAACACAAATTTGAAAAGCTAGATGCAGTACCTGAACATCTCCCAATATGCCAAAAAAAAAAGGAATTTGACATTGAATCATATTTATGTGTATATTAATCTATTAGGATGTAACGCTAACGAAAGTTTCTTGTGACTTGAATTTGGACTTATTGGGCTCATAGGTATACCCTGAACTGGAAAATTAGCATTAAGTTGAAATATCTCATATATCGTTGACAGGAAATTCTTTTCCTTCTTTAACTGGAAAAGCAATATCTGAGACTATTCCATTTTGCTACATTTAGAAAGCTATACATGTTCTTCTGTTAGTAAAATTATGAAACAATGGATATTCATGTCACCTTAGGATATTGTGATGTTTCTTAGCATTGATTTGTTATGGATAAGAGTATTTTAATGTATAATCTTTTCTACTATATTTTGAGTTTAATTTGTAAGTGTCTTTACAAGCTTTGGGGGAAATAAACCATAGACAGAAACATAAAATCACTAGCATATTAAAGGATTTCTAATTTGGAAGAAAATGAAAGGTCTGTAGTGAAATATATTTGGAAGAATAGAGATAAAGCCAGTGATTATAAAACAGCATAATTAAAATCTGTCTAATAAAATGCAACTTCAGGCAGCACTCAACCTTAGCAAATATTTGTTCATTAGAATCATGACAAGGCCTTACGCAAAGGCTAGAATTTGTGTGTCCCACTTCCAGGAAAGCAAATCTCATTTGATTTTCTTCAGCTTCCAGCCCCTTCTAATAAAGAATTTTATCCAATCTGGGATTTTCAAAGTATATATGAGACCTAGGCATATATTTGTATCTACACATATATACGTATATAGACATATGAAATATAATTTTAAATCCTAGAAATAACTTAGAGCAAACCATTGAATCTGTTGTCTCCAGTTTTCTACTTTCATTGGTAATTTCTCCAGCCCCCCAAGTATTCTAAAACATGTCTTTGTCCTGTAAAATCACTGCCTTATGGGAAGGGAAGTGGAGAAAACGATCTGGCTGGAGATCAGGATGCTGGGGAATATTGTTTGTATGAAACTCTACCATTAATGATACCAACGTCCTGGTACCTAAAATTTTAAAAAAAGGATTGGAAGGCTGGAGAAACAGAACTGGCTGGTTTTTGGAAGTAGGTTGCCTGCCCCTGCACACAGCCAACCCGGGTCTATGTACCACACCTATAGTTCTCTCATACCCTACCAGGAATAAGATTTCTGAGTGTTGAGTCAGGAGTAAGCCCTGATCACAGCCAGGTGAAGCTAAAAACAAACAAACAAACAAACAAAAATGTTTAAAATAAATAAGCAAATTAAAACTCATTGTAAAAAATATATTGTTTAACAATGCTCAGTAAAAGACTGTTTAATACTGGACTTTAATAATATGTATGATGGCTTAGTGTATATTCAGTTGATTCACGATCTCGTTAAGTTGATTAGTTAAGGTATAATATTAAGCTTTTATGATTTACCTGATGAGATTTTGTTACTTTGTTTGTAGGACAAAAATTTGAAGAGAACTGAAATAGAATATATCTCCCTTCTCTGCCCCCCTCCCTTCCCTTTATCCACTGCAGCAAACTAGTTCAGGTATGAAATTTGGAGTATCAAATCATCTCTAAAATACATGAGTAGATTTGACTTCTGTATGGTTCAGTGGTGTTAAATGCTATCACAATGTGCTAACTCTGAAAGTTTACAGAGGTAGGATTAAATATTTATATGCTGACTATATTACAAAAGGGGCATTAATTCTAAGTTGTTAAATATTTAAGTGCCTGGAGTGCTAAGTGTGAGGACACTTAATTATGTTTTTTTTTATTGTGCTTTAGATATAACATTATTTTAGAAAGGAAAAAAAAACCTTGGGGTAAATTGTGTGACAGAGTGTACTATTTTGTTCATACACATATAGTTTAAATGAATTTATACTCATTATGATGTTCTAATTATAAAATTTGTTACACATGACATGCATGAAATTCTAAACTAGATGAAACTTCTACTCATATCTATTAGAAATAGGTATGACATACGCTCTTAATCACAACTCACTGAACCACACTCATAATGTACTCACATTTAGGTGATATAAATATTGAAGTGTTATTTTAGAATGACTTAAGTATTTTTCTTGCTAAGAGTAACACTTATGATTTATTTTCATGTTTTGGGTAGAATTCTATATGCCTACATCTTTGAGTAAAACTAGAGAGAAATCTCTGATATTCTCAGGAATTTTATATGGATCTTCATTTGAACTTGGAAAACAAAAAGTTATTTTGACTTAATTTTCCACCTTTAAATTAATATTTATTTAGCATTGTGATAACTCATTTAATTTTTGTGTTTTTTCACTCATTTTATTTTAGAAGGAAACCTGATAGTTCAAATAGTATAAAATCCCATAAAAGTCCCCTTTATGAACCTTTTCATTTTACAGACTGATATGTAATCTAGAACATAGAAACTGGTATTTTCTATTCTAGTAAATACCGATTTTATGTCTTTCAACCAATTATTAAAAATTTTAAGCCTCCATAGCCAGCAAAGCCAGGCAAGGGACACACCAGACCCACAGCTGTGCTCTCGTCCCACGTGGAGCAGCCCATACAGTTTCCGAGGGTGGCAAATGGTCTCAGCCACTTGCCAAGTCCAACATAGTTCCTAGGGTTAGCAGACGTGTGTGTGGGGGTAACCGCACTGGCTGGACTTGGAGTGGGGATTTGGGCTTCTCCACCTCATGTCGGCAGGGGGACTATGTTCTCGCAGCCTCCATAGCCAGCAAAAGCCATGTCCCTGATTGACATTGTGGCTTTTCTTCACTGGTGGATTAGGCAAGGAGTGCTTGTGGCTATTCGGAGAACAGCTAATTAGGTCACACTCTGGTTGGGTTAAGCAGGTAGTTCTACTTCTTGAGTTGAGTCTAGTATGTGGGTTACTGGGTTCAACTGTCAGCAAAAAGCTCCTTGTTTAAGCAACCTATTAGAATGACTATGCTGCCCAAAATGGTGGTGCTAATGCTAAGCAAGGTTCAGAGGTGGAACAGTAGTGGATCCTCACAATAATAAATCATCCTAGCATTGCTTTGTATACCAGAATATTTACCATATATTATATAGGAATTATTTTTGATTGGATATTTTCTATTACTAAGTCATATATCAAATTAATGTATCTGTTAATGACTCTAATGAGACAAGGACTGAGAGAGACAGAGCTAGAGAGAAAAAGAAAAAATGAAAAGCTGTCTGCTATACAGGGATACCAGGAGAGTGAGAGGGAATAGGGGGACATTGGTGGTAGGAATGGAGCTCTGATGGAGGGATAGGTGCTAGAACACTGTATGGAAGAGACCCAAATAAGAAAACCTTTGTAATTGTATAATCTCATGATGGTAAATAATAATAATAACGTAATAATTATAATCATTTGATCACATGATCACTTGAATCCCGTTATTCATCGATTTGCTCCAGCAGGTGCCAGTAACATTTCCATTGGAACCTATCACGTGCCAATGTAGCCCAATGGCATCTGGTTGATTCAGGAATATGAAGAGCCTCAAACCGTTCCTTCAGGGTCTTGACAAGGAAGTCTGACCATCTTGTAGGTGGGCGGCCACGTGATCTTTTGACATCCCAATCCAGTCGGTAATGGCTCTAGTCCAGCGGTTGTCACCAAATCGCAATACATGTCCAGCCCATCTGATTTTTGATGCCTTGGCAAACAAGACAGCATCCCTGATTCTGGAATAGCGACGGAGGTCAGAACTCCGGATTCCCTTCTCTCACTTGAGTGAGGCTTGATATTCCAAGCATAGCTCTTTCCATTCCTCTCTGGGAGACCCGAATAGCATTCTCATCCTGCTTTCCTAGGGCCCAGGTCTCTGAGGCGTATGTTAATGCAGGGAGAACGGTGGAGTCAAAGAGATGTGCCCGGAGCCAGAGGTTCTTTGTCCGTTTAGCTATTTCTTCAATGCCTTTGAAGGCATTCCTATGCCACTCTCTTTCTCCTGCACAGCTCAGGTTTTAGGTCGTTCATCATGTTGATTTCTCTACCTAGGTACACATAACTGCTGCATTTAGAGATGTTTGTTCCATTGAGAGTGAATGGACCTCTGGAACTAGTTCATTCTTCATAAACATAGTTTTCTTTAGATTCAGCTGTAGACCTATCTTTCCACATTCTCGGTTGAAGTCTGCCAGCATTTGTGCCGTTTGGCTAATGTTTGGTGTTATTAGAATGATGTCATCAGAGAAGCGGAGGTGGTGTAGTTGCTGACCATCTATCTTCACTCCCATTCCTTCCCATTCTAATTGTTGCATGAGGTTCTTGAGGGTGGTGCTGAAGAGTTTTGGTGAAACGGTATCACCCCTGTCGAACCCCTCTTTCCACATTAATGATCACTTCTTTGTAGAATGGTGAGGTCCTGGTGGTGAATCCTTAATACAGCTCACAAAGGTTCTTGATGTATTGGGTTTGAACACCCTGTTTGGCTAGGCTCCGATGACTGCTTCAATCTCCACAGAATCAAAGGCTTTCTGTAAATCAATGAACGTGAGACAGAGCTGCATCTTGTACTCCCTACAAACCTCAATGAGCTTGGTTACCTTGTGGATATCGCCGATTGTGCTGAATCCTTTCCGGAAGCCTGCTTACTCGCATGGTTGTCCTTCATCTAGTGTTCTGCTAATCCTGTTCAGGGTGACTCGTGTAAACAGCTTGTAGATGACGGACAACAGGCAGATGAGGCGATAGTTGCCAATGTCGTGAATGTCTCCCTTCTTGAATAGTAGAACTGTCCTGCTGGTTTTCCATTGGGGAGGTCACCTTGCATTCGGACAGGTAGCGTGTGAAGAACTAGTGTATCGATGAGTACCGACGGCAGATTCTTCAGGTGTTCGGGTCTGACTTTGTCTGGGCCTGGTGCTGTTCCCTTCTTTACTGACGAGATGGCATGTCGGATTTCAGAAGGGAGAACGTTGGGAATGACATATCCATCCTGTGGAATTTGGTATGTGGGCAGGTGGATGTGGCTACCGAAGAGATTTGAGTAGAAGTCCTGGATAATCTTCTCCATTGCCTTTCTGGAAGATGTGATAGATCCATCAGGGCGCCGGAGGGCAGTCATCTTGGTCTTATAGTTGGCGAAGGAGAGGCGGGCACTGCGAATGCTTATCCCGGGAAAAATAATTATAATAAAATGTCAAAAAACTAATGAGATGCAGATTTGCTATTTCCTTACATACATAAGTTTCACTTTATCTATAACATTGCAAATTATAGAATACTTGTTTTTTAAAAAACCTAAAAGTTATGATTTGAAAAGCCGCAAAGTTCCAATCATAGCATGTTTTAATTTTCCATCAGCAATTAAAGTTGAGTCTATTGCTGCTAGTCACAAAATCATTACATTTTTCAATCTAGAAAACAAATAGCCTAAGAGAAGTTAAGGATAAAATTCTGTTGTAATTTGAATGCAGTCAACCTATGATTGCTAGACAATGTATCATAAATATCAAATAATTTGCTAAAAGAATCAACTTGGGTTTCCTAAGACGAAAAGTGAGTGGAGATTGTTGTATCTGCCCTGGAGACATAAGCCCTTGTATATACAGATTTCTAGGATGTTTTTTATGTTAAACCTCTGTGTTTATATTTAGGCAATCAAGATTGGATTGCCTTTTACATTACATCCCATTCAATCTTATGTGCTGTTCCTTGTTTACCAGTGTTGTAGAGTTTGAAATGTTGCTCCAGGAAGTCCAAATATTTTAACTGGTGTGATACAGGAGTTCAACTTTTAACTGAGTGACAGTTTTGGAGTTTGTGGTGTGTGTGTGTGTGTGTGTGTGTGTGTGTGTGTGTGACTGCCAGGAATTCCAGAATATAGGGAGATGGGGAAGTAGCCTATTCCCGATTCCATGAGTGTCTGGAGATTTCAGTCACAAAACCTAAGTGCCTTAGCCTTTCAACAGAATCAATTCATTATGAGCAGTGAACTACAACAGTAATCCACACATATTTTTATAACTTCGATTCTTCTATTATTTTGTGTTTCATTTGTTGTAATATTTTAATTTCTTAAGATAATCATCCAGACTTAGTTTATATTTTTTCTAACATTAACCAAGGGAACCTGGTAGAGAATCTAAAGGCATATCTCACAGGAATGTGTGCCCCTCAGATTAAGCTTTTTTTCTTTGATAGCCAAAAATCTTGTTTGCTTTTTTGAAATTACAATATATTGCAGGAATCTCAAAGTCGTGAAAAACAGATTTGTATAGATATGCCATTGTTCAAATATAGTTAACCATCTTCTAAGAACCTAGGGAAGAACTTTTCTTTTGTGCTATATCATTATTGTAAATCTTAAGGTGATAAAGATGTTCAACTCCAAATTGGCCATTTAAAAAAAATTGATTATAACACCATGAGAACAATATTACAAAGATGTTCATAGTTCGGTCTCAGTCATATATTGTTCCAGCACCCATCCCTTCACCACTGCCCCATTCCTACCACCAATGTCCTCACATTCCCTCTCTCCCAGCTCTAGAGAAGGCATTTTCTTTCACTCCCTTCTCTCTGTCTCTCTCTGTCTTTTCTTTCATCTTTTTTTAATTTTTATTATACCATGTGGGATATAGAATTACAAGAATGTTCATGTTTGGGTCTCTACAACAGTGTTCCAGAATCCATCTCTCCACCAGTGCCAATTCCCACCACCGAATTTCCAAACACACCCACCAAAACTCTGCCTGCCCTTATTGCAGGAGCATTTTACTTATCTATCTCTTTGTCTATGTCCCTGTATTTCCCAATCTCTCTTCTATTACACTTTATGTCCGGCCCTATAGGTACTAATAATGTATGATGTCTCTATCTGATTATTTAAGAAGAAAGAAGAAGAAAGAAAGAAGAAGAAGAAGAAGAAGCATAGTGCCTGCCATAGATGCAGACTGTGTGAGGGGGGTGGGGAATCAGGGGACATTGGTGGTGGGAAATTGCCACTGGTGGAGGGATCAAAAGCTAAACACTGTAAAACTTAAACCCAAAAATGGACATTTTTGTAATTTTATATCTCATGATGACATCACTTGTATCATGTGTAGTCCCATTGTTTATCAATTTATCGAGCAGGCACCAGTAATATCTCCATATGTCCTGCCACGTGCTAGTGTAGCCCAAGGGCATCTGTTCACTCCAGAAACATGAAGAGCTTCAAACCATCCTTCAGGTAATAGGTATAAGGTCAAAAATTGTTACTGGTTTTTGGCATATCAAATATGACATGGGGGAGCTGGCCGGGCTCTGCTGTGTGGTTGGTATACTCTCAGTAATAGGTTCTCATCACATGCATTTACTGATGAATTGCAATGGGGAGAGATTGACTTTTCTTCTTGGGTAGAGCTCTGATGAGCTGTGGAGACTTGATGTTGAAAATGACTGCCTTTATTGTCTGGGGGTTCCTCTGGCTTCTTGAGAGGCTCATTTGGAATGGCTGGCCAGGGCTAGAACATGCCTTCCTTCCTGGACAACTCATGATCAGCTGAGCACAGGGAGAGCCAGAGAGTCAGTAGCAGCTCTGCCCTTTGTATCCCTGTTTACCTGAGTCTCTGGATCAGGCATACCTGGGCTGAATTAGGCTTTGATATATATATATATATATATATATTATATATATATATATATATATATATATATATATATATATATATTCTGAATGCAGCATTTATGTGTAACTAGGTCAGGAAGTCAACATGATGAATGACCTAAAACCTGAGCTGCACAGGAGGAAGAGAACGGCATGGAATGCCTTCAAGAACATCGAAGAAATAGCTAAAAAGGACAAAGAACCTCCGGCTCCAGTCACACCCTCTTCAACTCCACTGTTCTCCCTGCATTAACATATGCCTCAGAGACCTGGGCCCTAGGGGCCCTATGAAAGCAGGGATGAGAATGCTATTCGGGTCTCCCAAAAGAGGAATTGAAAGAGCTATGCTTGGAATATCACGTCTCACTCAAATGAAAGAAGGGAACCGGAGCTCCGACCTCCGCCACTGTTTCAGAGTCAGGGACACTGTCTCGTTTGCCAAGGCATCGAAAATCAGATGGGCTGGACATATAATGTGATTGGAGATGACCACTGGACTAGAGCCATTACCGACTGGATCCCACAGAATGTCAAAAGATCACATGGCTGCCCACCTACAAGATGGTCAGACTTCTTCATCAAGACCATGAATGAACGGTTTGAGGCTCTTTGTATTCCTGAAGCAAGCAGATGCCATTGGGCTACAGTGGCACGTGATAGGGTCAAATGTAAAAATTACTGATGCCCGCTTGAGGAAATTGATGAACAATGGGATGTCTAGTGATCTAGTGATATATAGTTATAAATAGAGACATATGATTGTATAATAAATTTTTAAAAAGAAAAAAAAAATATATATATATATATATATATATATACGGCTTGCCCAAATAACAAGAAAAGCACATTGTCTGGGTTTTGATAATTTACTTGCTTGCTTTGTTTTTATTAGCGACTTTTTGGTTAAGTTTTCTTTTGAGTTCAGAGTTCATTCTCAGTAATAGTACTGTACCAGTGTTGAAATAAATTGTTGACTTTAAAATTGGACAGATTGTGAAGCAAATACATTTCACATACACTTTTTTTTGTTTTTCCTCACATAAACTATATTATCTCAGATCCTTCACAAATAGAATAACTATATCTAAAGTTTTTATTTTTCTTGCATTTTAGGGTTCTAATGATATACTTTAGAGTAAGATGGACATTTTATTACTGTCACGTCATATTTATATTGTTAATATTTCTACCACTTTTGTTTAAGCCTATAAGGAAATTTTCAATTATAGAATCAGTATAATAAAAAAATTACAGCAATTTAACTCTGCCATTACTATTAATACAAATAACATATTTTTATTTTTGTATGACTATACATGAGCAATTACAGCTAATCATGAACAAATTGTACATATACAAAAGAAATGTTAAAATTAATCTGTTTTAAACACATTTATATATGTGTCCTCTCAATTCATGTAAGAAATGGAGGACTAGAAATATAACTTCACTTGTATCACTGGTCTTCCCATTTTCAATAATTTTTTCGAGCTGGTACCAGTAACATCTCTATTTATCCCTATTGAGTGCTAGTGTAGCCCAAGGGCATCTACTCTCTTCAGGAACACGAAGAGCCTCAAACCATTGTTCAGGTCATGGAAATGAGGTCTATTATTATTACTATTTTTGGTATATTGAATAAGACAAGGGTAGCTGCCAGGCTCTGCAGTGGCAAGAAATCTATATCTAGATATATAGATATCCATAATATATAGATATAAATAGATATAGATATATATTTATATCTATATCTAGAAATATAGACTATATAAGTCAAACTATTTATTACATCAAAGCTTTGCAGGGTAAGATTTCTGGTATTGTATTATGGTATTGCCTCTTAACTAAAGCCAAACAGTTCTGTTTCTATATTTTAAAATATTATTTTCATACAGTTAAATTGTTCCTGCTTTATCCATAAAGGGTAAAAAAATATATATATATATATATATATATAAATGTTTGTATATATATATAAACTGATACGGCAAAAACATCAATGGACATATTTAACAGGTGTCAATTAATTGATTACAATTTAGGCAGGAAATACAATCTATTGTGTTCCTTTTATAGATACTATCCTCTTATTTTCAGTGAATTTTAAAAATAGCATTAAATAATAATTTAGATATTCATTGAAGTGAAGTTCTTACACATAGAGACTTGTCCAAAAATAAACTCCAAGGCAACTAGTAATTTTTAAATGCATTTGTCTCTGCTACTCTTTAGAGCAGTCAAAGTAGAACATTTTCGGTTTATTTTGTTGATGCCCAGAACATCAATTAGATAATAGGATTTAAAGAGAAAACTTTGTACACCAAAAGATAATTTCTCTCACAATATCCTGAGCTAGAGGTCAAGATTCAGCAGCTGGACACAAGCACTGCCAACCAGAATCAAGTCTTCATTGACCACAGTTGCAAATAAAAAGATAAATTCAACAGGAGTGTGAATGTAGTAGCTTCAATTTGGTAATTAGACTACATTCATGCTTCAGTGCTACAGTAATTATATCCTCCACCAGCTTTACACCATTGTGAATACACTCCTGTGATGTTCTTAGTTGATAGCCAATGAGGTATGATATGTTCCACCATCCCAGACAGTATTGTGGTGCCATTTATTTATGGAAAAACTGATTGTGAAGACTACTTTTATAAAATATTCATCACCCTTCTAATGGTTAAGTCAATATTTCCATATAATTTCTGTCACTGATGCTCAGTTCTTAAGATACTCTAGTATTAGCTTCTCAATTTTAAAATTTAGGCAATTTCATATAAATTACAACTTTTAATTCTATATTGGTATCAAATTATGCATCTATTTTTTATGAAATTATAATATTGTTCATCTCATAACAAATGAGCTAATGACATTGAGATAAAAGTAAGTCATTTCTCCCAAAAGGAAGTGGGGATAGCAGCTAGAAGCCTGTAAAAGAAAAAATAATTTAGACATTTTCATATCAATTGAACAGTTACATCAAAAAGGAATTAAAGATTTAGATGTTAGATCAAATTATTAAAACTACATTGGGAAAACCACAGGCTTTTGCACATTCCCTGATAAGGGTTTCAGTATGTCCCTTTTGGCAGGAAAACAAAAGCAAAAGTAATTATGATGACATCAAACAAAACTCTGATTCAAGAGTGAGAAAACCAGTAAGACCAAAAGAAATCCTACTAACTATGAAACTGTATTTTCATATCATGTATGTAACTAAAGACTAATATCTAAGTTATATTTTACATTCATAAAACTCAACACATGATTAAACAAACCAAAAAGCTACCAATCACATGAAAGTATTTTCATCAACATTGTTCAGAAGTGAAATGGAAATCAAAACTATGTTCAGGCATTTCACATGAGTTACAAAGGTTTATATAAATAGACTAGGAACAAGTATTGGGAATGTGAGAACAAGGGACCCTCATTACTTGACGGTGATTTGAAACTGCTTCACATTCTGTGGAAAACAGTATGGGGATTGCCAAAAATATAGAGTTACAAAAGGATTCAGGAATTCTACATATAGGTATCAATTCCAAAAACACACAAAAGTATTCTGGAAAATATATATATAGAAAACTGAGCTTATTCTGGGATAATCCCAATAGCTCAATCACACAAGCATAGGTAAAGAATTTGTGGTACCCATACACAAAGGACTACCCCTGCTAGAAGAAATATAGACTCTTCAATTTTGATAAAACATGGATGAAACTAAAGAACACATGGTCAGTATAAACACAGAAAAATAAAGGCAGGCACAGCATGATTTCTCTCATACATGGTGTATAAAGAATAATTCATGAGGACTAGACAATACTCCATTAGGACAAACTTTAGATACATAACACAGCTAAAAACCGGGGAGATGGGAAGGTTTCAATAGTGTAATTTAACGATCTAGACCCCTTCTTGGTGGGTGCAATTTGGTAACACGCTACCCCTAAAATATATAAAATTTCATCCTTTTCTAAAAACATTGTTACATCAACTGTAAAGAAAATGTTAGGAGCCTGGACAGCTCAAAGCTGCAAATAAAGTGCTCTGATGTTTGAAGTCCTGCATTCAATTGCCAGCGCTATATACTCCATAAGTTACCCTGGGGTATAGCCCTATTTACCACTAATAATATGTGCAAGGTATGGCCATAACTTTTAGTTAGCTTCACAGCAGAGATCCTGGTGGACACAGTTATCTCTGGGCTGAGCAATACATTATCATCACTTGATCACTGGATCACTTGAATCCCATTATTCATCAATATGCTCGAGCAGGTGCCAGTAACATTTCCATTGGACCCTATCACGTGCCAATGTAGCCCAATGGCATCTGGTTATTTCAGGAATATGAAGAGCCTCAAACCGTTCCTTCAGGGTCTTGACAAGGAAGTCTGACAGTCTTGTAGGTGGGCGGCCACGTGATCTTTTGACATCCCGTGGGATCCAGAAGGTAACAGCTCTAGTCCAGTGGTCATTTCCAAATCACCTTACATGTCCAGCCCATCTGATTTTCGATGCCTTGGCAAATGAGACAGCGTCCCTATTTCTGGAATAGCGACCAGAGGTCAGAACTCCGGATTCCTTCTCTCACTTGAGTGAGGCGTGATATTCTAAGCATAGCTCTTTCGATTCCTCTCTGGGAGACCCGAATAGGATTCTCATACTGCTTTCATAGAGCCCAGGTCTCTGAGGCATATGTTAATGCAGGGAGAACTGTGGAGTCAAAGAGATGTGTCCTGAGCTGGAGGTTATTTGTCCTTTTTAGCTATTTCTTCCATGCCTTTGAAGGCATTCCATGCCACTCTCTTCCTCCTCGCAGCTCAGGTTTTAGGTCATTTTTCATGTTGACTTCTCAATCTAGGTACACATAACTGCTGCATTCAGAGATGTTTGTTCCATTGAGAGTGAATTGGGCCTCGGGAACTAGTTCATTTTTCATAAACATAGTTTTCTTTAGATTCAGCTGTAGACCTATCTTTCCACATTCTTGGTCAAAGTCAGCCAGCATTTGTGCCGCTTGGCTAATGTTTGATGTTATTAGAATGATATCATCAGCAAAGCGGAGGTAGTGTAGTTGCAAACCATCTATCTTCATTCCCCTTCCTTCACATTCTAGTTGTCGCATGATGTTCTCAAGGGGGACTGAAGAGATTTGGTGAAATGGTATCACCTTGTCAAACCCCTCTTTTGACATCAATGATCACTTTTTTTAGAATTATAAGATCCTGGTGGTGAATCTGTAATACAGCTCACAAAGGATCTTGATGTATTGGGTTTGAACAGCCTGTTTGGCTGGGGCTTCAAAGACCACTACAGTCTCCAAAGAATTAAAGGCTTTCTTTAAAACAATGAAAGTGGATAGAGCGGCATCCTGAACTCCCTACAAACGCCAATGAATTGGTTACTGTGTGGATATAGTCGATTGTGCTGAATCCTTTCTGGAAGCCAGCTTGCTCGCATGGTTGGCCTTCTTCTAGTGTTCTGCCAATCCTGTTCAGGATGACTTGTGTAAACAGCTTGTAGATGACGAACAACAGGCAGATGGGGCGATAGTTGCCAATGTCGTGAATGTCTCCCTTCTTGAACAGTAGAACTGTCCTGCTGGTTTTCCATTGGGAGGGCACCTTGCATTAGGACAGGTAGCATGTGAAGAGCTGAGCTAGTATATTGATGAGTACCGATGGCATATTCTTCAGGTGTTCAGGTCTGACTTTTTCTGGGCCTGGTGCTGTTCCCTTCTTTACCGATGAAATGGCATGTTGGATTTCAGAAGGGAGAACGTTGGGAATGACATATCCGTCCTGTGGAAATTTGGTATGTGGGCAGGTGGATGTGGCTACCAAAGAGATCTGAGTAGAAGTCATAGGATAATCTTCTCCATTGCCTTTCTGAAAGATGTGATAGATCCATCAGCGCGTCGGAGGGCAGTCATCTCGGTCATATATTTGGCGAAGGACAGGCGGGCAGTGCAAATGTTTTTCCTGGCTTCTGCTGCAACTTCCAGTGTTTCTGCTCTTCTGTCTTTGAGGTCTTCTTTTATCGCTTCTCTGCATCGCTTAGCAAGCTTGGACGTTAGCATTTGGTTTCCTGAGGCTCGCGCCTTGCCACGTTGGCGAATGAGCTCTAGAGTTTCTGAAGACAGGCGTCCTTTTGTGTCTTTCTCTTTCTCGGCATTCTTCGCACAACCATGGAGGTGCTGAACCAGTGGGTTGTATTCTTCATCAATGTTGGTGTCTTCCCATGTTGCTGCAATGGTGCCAAAGAGTTCCCAGTTGGTGTTCGCTCTGGGCATTCTCTTCTTAAACTTTGCAGCCTTTTCTCCCCGTTGCAGAAAGTAGAATTTTGCACAAAGAAGACGGTGGTCCGATCTGTTTTGAATTTGGGGATGACAGCCACATTCTTCAGACAAAACCGTCAATTGAAGATGGTGTGGTCAATTTCATTGTGGAACTGTCCACCAGGAGATTCCCACATCCAATGTTTTGCTTCAGCCTTCTGGAACTGTGGAGTTCCCATGATTGGTCTTAGAGGACATGATGAACTCAGATAGTCTCTCACCCTGTTCGTTCCATTCTAGGCCATGGGTCCTGATGTGGAGTTCTTCTGGTCGATCTTCTCGGTCCTATCTTGGCATTAAAATCACCGATTATGGGGGCCAGAGCGATAGCCCAGTGGGTAGGGCTTTCACCTTCCAGCGCGGCCTGCGCCGGCCCGGGTTCGATCCCCAGCATCCCATATGGTCCCCTGACCACTGCCAGGAGTAATTCCTGAGTGCAGAGCCACGAGTAACCCCTGCACCGTCGCCAGGTGTGACCCAAAAAGCAAATAAATAAATAAATAAATAAATAAAATAAAATCACCGATTATGATCTTGTAGAAGGTGTGATTTTTTTATAGAACTCCTCCAATTCCATGTAGAATTTCTCAGTTTCATCTTCTTTGTATGTGGATGTTGGTGCATAGACAATGAAGATAGAAATTGCTGGCAGTGGGCTACATCTCTTCAAGTGTAATCGTCCCTATCCATTTTTTAGGCATTCAAATGAATCAATGTTGACGGCCATGTTCGTGTTGACAAGGACACCAATGCCACCGACGCCTCTTTTTGTTGCATGTTCCAAGGAACAATTCTTCTCTGGTGTCAAGTACAGCATGATGTGACTGACACCTCCTCGTCTCATTATCATGCCAGTGCACAAATTATCATACATTATCATGCCAGTGCACAAAATATCAGGAAGTTCACGCTTGGACCTATTTTTGTGAAGTAGTCCCTAGGCCTGTTGATCCTGTTCTGTAAGAATTAGAAAGCTAGTGCCAAAAGCTAGCAATCAGCAAAAGTTAACTAGTATGTTAGACATTGAGAAAAGTTAACTATTACTTTTCATAGTTTGCAGTAGTACACACATGGAGTTTACAGTTTTCAGATAATCATTCAGGAAAATTGGTGATAAGCATTTGTCTTCAAAGTCTCTAATATACCCATTCACACACAAAAACAAAAATGTTGATTTGAATACATCAACACTAAAATATATGAAATATATACATTATTTAGTCTTTTGAAACATATTCTGTTGTGTTAAATCTATCCAAATATGGCTAAAATACAAACAACTAAAATGATGAAATCCTAATTTTAAATAAAAGTAGTTTTGAAGCTAAGACAGGAGTCTTTTTGATTCTTTTGTTACTACTGTCACTTGATCACTTGATCACTTGACTTCCCGTAGGTAATCAATTACTCAAGCGGGCACCAGTAACATCTCAATATGTCCTTTCAATAAAAATTAATGCATTGTGAAAGAAATTTTACTAGTCATTTTTGAAAATTAACCACTTACTGAGTTTGATAACATTTTTACAGAATTTCCAAGGATAATTTTTTTCCTTCCTTTTTATGCATTTCAAAATTTCAAAATTTTGTCAGATATATTATATATATCTATGTCTTTTGTCCGATATATTATATAGCCTAACTATATATTGTCAGTTATATATGTATATATTATATATATCATAAATACACACATTCTTTTCTGTTGCCCTTAGTTACATCCTAAACAATGAGACTGATTGTTCTATTTGTTTGTTTGCTGTGAGATAACAGCCTTTTTTCTTCCTTCCTTCCTCTGATCTCAGACAATTCTCTAGATCTGGATTGATAGTGACAGTCTATTCCTTTACATGTTTCAGTCCCAGGAAGTATAATGATTAGATACCCTTCACGAAACTTCATTATTACTTCTTTTTCTAGTCTCTGCCACAAAATTCAAAGAAAGTCTCCAAAGATGATTAAAAAATAATGGATTGGGCTTTCAAAGTGATTCTATGTGGTAATATGATTAGCATAGATTCAGAGATACTGATTCATTTGTTCTTGTAGAAAGAATTTAGTTAATGTATTGGAATAAAAATATCATCATAGTTGTAAGTGCTCAGGCTCTAAGAACAAATATGGCATAGGATGACATAGTTAAAAACAAGTCGAACAGAACTAGTCCATTGCATTGTATTTCTGTTACCACCCAAAATTATTTTTAACCAATATTGTTTTTAAGCAAATGGTTTAAAAGAAAACTATTATGTAAATATGATAGAATATGTTAAAAATAAGAAATTTTGTGACATTTAAACTCCTTGCACATTTGGAATTATTATTAAAATTATTATTAAAATAAGGAACTATAGGGTCAGAGTGTTAGTATAGAAGTTTGCATGTTTGCCTTGCAGAGAGTTGTCCCAGGGTCAATCTCCAGCATCCAGTAATGCTCCCTGATCACGTTCAGCAGTGATGACTGATTTCAGAGGCAGAATTAATCTCTACACATCCCTGAATGTGACCCAATTTTAAAATCTAATAATAACAAATAAAATAAAGAACTGGGTTTTGTGCTCATTATAGACCAGAAAACAGAGTTTTGAAGACTTTCAACTAAGTCAAGACAAGAAACTGACATCAATAGGATATGAAACCATTATATTTTGTTTTCTATTTGCTTTCTTACCATCAGAATGTGTTCATTTCCATTTGAAAATTTGAGTAGTTTTTACAATTGTATTACTTCTTTGACACAACCTAAGGAATAAAAGAGACATTATGATAGCAATAAGAATAATTTAAAGCTACTTTTAGTGACAGAGCACCTGCCTTGTGAACATCACTGTACCACTGTATCACTGTCTTCCATTTCATCATCGATTTGCTCAAGAGGGCACCAGTAACATCTCCATATGTCCTGTCTCATGAAAGTAGACTCGAAGGGCACCTGCTTGCACCAGGAACATAAAGAGCCTCAAACCATTCCATCAGGTCATGGGAATGAGGTCTATAATTGTTACTGGTATTTGACATATCAAATACGACACAAGTAACTTGCCAGGCTCTGCCATGCGGATAGCATACTCTTGTAGTCATCTCTAAATCTAGCATTTATTAATGAACCGCGCTGCCACAAGCGGCCTTGCGAGCTGGGCTGTGATGGGCTGGTCTGCTGGGTGGAGTTCTGATGAGGGGGAAGTCCGGATGTGGAAAATGGAGGTTCTCATGGAGTGGGGGTCATCTGGCTTGTTGTGAGGCTCTGCTGAGGTGGCGGGCCAGGGCTAGAACCTGCCATCCCTCCAAGGTGCCTTTGTGAGTGACTGGCACAGGGAGAGCCAGTAGCAGCTCTGCCTCATGTCTGTGAGTTTCTGGATCAGCATACCTGGGCCGGATCATGCCTTTTGAACATGAGGTCTCTATTCTGTCCCTGACACTAGCCCACATGCTACAATCCTTGCAGGAGTTTATTTGTGAATCCTGGCATGATGGTATATTGTACTGTCATGATGGTACAATATACACACAAATGATGGTGTATGTATCATCCCTGGTACAACACACCAATTTTATATGATCCACACTAATTGTAACAAGAATAAGAGCCAAAGGAAGTGAGGTGTAACAAATAATAATTAAATGAGTAAACTTTATATGGTAAATTATAGCATTCAAGGGTAAACCATGGATAATCTGCCACATCTTTGACCCCTATTGGCTTTATCCTTGACACCCATATACTTCCACAAGCTCTACCAGAAGTGATCCCTGAGCACAGAGTAAGGAGGATTCTCTGAGCACCACCAGTATGACCCAAATCTCCCCCCACAAGTTTAAAATTTTTCTATTTTTAAATTTTGATAAATTTAAAAATAGAAAAATTGAGTTGCAACCTCTCATCCCATCCTCCATTTTAAATCAGCTATTCAGGATTCTGCACATAACTATTGCAAACAATCCTTGCTCTAAATTTCTCTAAGGGAAACTTAAGGTGTTTAGTTGTCAGTGCATCTAGAAGAATCAAGTCATTGTGTCATCTAAGACAACCACAGTTGCATCTACATTGATCTAAATGATGTATTTCCACTGCAATTTGGAAATGCTGAAAAAGTCACTTATGACAGCAATCCTACACTTCATGCACATGGCTCTGCTCCCATCACGCAGATGAGGGAAAGAAATTGAACATAAAACCACAAATATGACTTTCATTCCACATTCAGAGGCACTGTGGCTTTAGTTTAAAATAATTCAGTATAGAAAAGAGTTGTAGAATTATAAAAAGGAATGATTTGAGGAGAGCATATATCTAGTGAAATTTATTTCAAAAAGTACTGTGAGGTGAGAAAAGAGCAAGAGTCTGGTTCAATGAACCGCAGGGCCTCCATGATGCTGGAAGCTGTGGAAAGTTACCAAAGGCACGCTCGTCACCCCCATCTGGCCTTGGCAAGAACATCTGAGCAGGCTCAGCCTGGCAGTCTTGTAAAGTAACGGTTTCACTGCCCCTCATGTTATCTAGAAACCATTTTGGTGCAGGCAGGGCACACTGACATTTAGAACATCCGGGACATATCAATACCGCCTGTTTGTTCAACTTGGCGTGATGTCTTTCTTCGAATCCATCTGAACTTGGAGACATTAGAATTCCTTGTGAGTCTTATCTTTATGTTCAGGGTACAATATAAAGTGATAGTGTTAGATGAGCAAAACAGCAAGAGTCCGGTTCAGTGAGCCGCAGGGCCTCCATGATGCTGGATGCTGTGGAAAGTTACCAAGGGCACGTCATCAGCCCCCATCCGACCTTGGGAAGAACATCTGGGCAGGCTCAGCCTGGCAGCCTTGAAAAGCAAGTTTCACTGCCCCTCGTGTTATCTAGAAACTGCTCTGGTGCAGGCAGGGCACACTGACGTTTAGGACATCACGGGACATATCAATACAATCTGTTTGTTCAACTTGAGTGGTGTCTTTCTTCAAACATGTTCTTCTTTGAATATAAATTTGTGCAGGTTCTGACTCAAATAGTGGCTATATAATCTAAAGCTTCCCTTACTAGGGGTCTCACTGGTCTCACTTGGCCTGTGCACCTAAAGCTTAGCCCCAGCTAGCTGGCTTAATAAACTCTGCTTGCATTTTGCATTACTGGCTGGATTCTTTGTGATTCCTAAGGACTCGTGACTCTGGACCCTAACAGTACAAAACTCTGGCATACAATACCTGGCATACAAAAGCACCTTAAAATTTCTGTTTACCATGATGAGAGAATCTAGTGTAATAGATTTGTTTTTACTATAGAGTGATGGAACTGGCGTATGTGCCCAGCTGCAGCGCGCTCTCTCACACACACACACACACACACACACACACACACACACACACACACACACACACTTAGAGGTTGCTATTGTAGAGAGGGAGGAGAAAGATGATCATTTTCTTCCCATCCATCTCTGCCATCAGGAGACACACTAGGAAGGCAACGCCTTACCCAGTCCTTACAGATTCTTGTCTTTGCCTCTCGAAAGAATTTCAGGGAGAGTAAAACAGTGAAGTACAAACAGATTTTATTTGAGCTTTTGAGGAAGGAGAAGGAGAGAAATTGTGGAACAGAGTACACATAACAAGAGGGCACATGTGGCAAGACATGTGCTACCACACCACATGTTTTTGGCTACGTGGGCTCAAGCCACATGTGGGCTTGGGAGCATAGGTGGGTATTTGCAGAGGAGCTCTCAGCAGCAGGCCTAAACCCAGGGCAGCAGGGTTCACTCAAGCAGCACCCGTTACCACCCTTTCAGACCTTTCCCCTAAGGCAATGGCCCAAGGGAGAGGCAGGCATTGAAAGCCTCTTGCATCTTTCTCAATGAGTAACCTTCCCTGATGTAAACAAACACTTAGAGAGGTTTTAGGTACATCCTTCAAAATTTACTAAGGAATTTTGACACTAACCTTAGCTTTTGAGTTCACCAGGAATGTTGGACAAACAATTGTATCCAATGGTTGCAATCCAGAAGAACAGGACACAAATAGCAGCTACTCAGGCCCATGAAATGAGCTCCTGGCTACTGACCAGATTACCCTGTGGGTTTAAGTGCAATTTCCTTAACACACTGGGAGTGCAATTATCAAACCAGAGGAGGTAGGAATACTGTGAATGCTGACTAATTAAAAGGGGATGAATGCAGCAATTTAACTTAGAAGCTGGGACATTTTCTATGTCTGAAAGCATGTGTTTGTTTCTTCTGTGTGGAATTATTAAAAACTCTCTCTACGACAGATTTGAAATAATAGAGGTATAATTTCAAATATAATTAGAAATAATAGAGGTAAAAATTTGGTGATTTAGCTTCAGAGATAGATTTCTAAAATAAATAAAAATCAGAGGAACCCAAAGACCCATTATATCACCCCTTCCCTCCAGTGGGGAAAGTATTATTCTATATGTTAAATGCTAAGAGAGTGAAGAAGAAAATAAAAAGCCAGAAAAAGGGGCCTTTTAAATCAGAAGTTGTTCAGCTCTAGTGGTTTTGGAAAGTGGAGAATTGGATGAAAAATGTGGGAAAATAAAATGAATTTTGTTAATATTTCTATCTTTCATCAATCTATATGACTATAATTAGTTGAGTCAGGGAGGTATAGAATTATAAGCAATGATGTGATGTAAAAAGTTTTAAGTATTTTGGTTTTATACTCTTTCAATTCAACTTAGTATCTTCAAAAACACGGACTCATCATGATCTTATGATTATTATAACCTATAGGTTGCTTTTTACTATACCATGAAATTCTCATAAATCTGTGCCCTAACACAGCACAAAGTTCTTGAAAACCGTATACTAATATGTTATCACATCTTTCATATTTGGGGGGTGGGGCAGTTAGTGGGAGCCACCCGGATTGTCCTCATTGACCAATTCTGACTCTGGTTCTGCACAAAATGATCATCCCTGGTCCACAGGGGACCATATGCACTGCTAGGCAACAAGCCTAAGGAAAACACCTAGCATAGTAACACTATCTCTCTGACCCCTTTACTATGTGTTCGCTTATTTATGGAATTTTTTGTTGCCTTATAATATATAATTTTATAAGTTCATTTCCATACCTTATATTTTTAGTCTCACCACCTCTCTCCACCAAGTTTCTGATGTCATCCACCATTACAAAACTGCCCTCATTTATATTACTTATATCAACATCATTTTCCCTTAAATATTATCTGTCAACTTTAAATAACTACAGTTAGATCAGCTGAATCATGTTTTTGTTAATATTGAAAAATATAACACAAAACAACACAGGGCCAGAGCGATAGCCCAGTGGGTAGGACATTTGCTTTGCACATGGATGGCCCCTGCCGGCCTGGGTTTGATCCCCGGCATCCAATATGGTCCCCAAGCACCACCAGGAGTGATTCCTGAGTGCAGAGCCAGGAGTAGCCCCTGAGCATTGCCGGGTGTGACCCAAAAAGAAAAAAAAAAAAACAACCAATATAGACTATTTAATCAACCCAAATGATTTATCCTGCCGGCTGTTGTAGTCTGTATCTTGTCCCCAACTCCTTTATCTGAAAACTTTTGTTATGCATTGCTCACATTATTGTTGTCTATTATAGAATATCATATCAATGATATCACTGTATCACTGTCTCACTGTCTTCCCATTCATCATCGATTTGCTCAAGCAGGCACCAGTAACATCTCCATATGTCCTGTCTTATGCTAGTAGAGCCCAAGGGCACCTATTGCTCTAGGAATATAAAGAGCCTCAAACCATTCCATCAGGTCATGGGAATGAGGTCTAAAATTGTTACTGGTATTTGGCATATCAAATATGACATGGGTAGCTTGTCAGGCTCTGCTGTACAGGGAGCATACATTTGTAGTCATATCTAAATCCAGCATTTATTGATGAACGCGTGGCCGCATGGCCGCACTAGCTGGGCTGTGATAGGCTGGTGTGCTGGGTGGAGTTCTGACAAGAGCAAAGTTCGGATGTGGAAAATGGAGGCCCTCATGGTGTGGGGTTGTCTGCCTTATTGCAAGGCTCTACTGGGGTGGTGGGCCAGGTCTAGAACCCGCCATCCCTCCTCGGCACCTCGTGAGTGACTGGGCACAGGGAGAGCCAGTAGCAGCTCTGCCCCATGTCAATGATATCATTAAACATAAAATCTTATATTTGACTCTTTGTACTTATAATATTTTTTAATTTTAATATTGAGCTTCTTTGGAATTGAATTTTAATACTTCTGGTGAAATAATTTCATTGTCAAAAGTGACTACCAGTGGGGCCGGAGCAATAGCCCAGCGGGTAGGGCGCTTGCCTTTGCACGGCTGGCCTGTGCCAGCCTGGGTTCGATCCCCGACATCCCATATGGTCCCGAGGGCACCGCCAGGAGTAATTCCTGAGTGTAGAGCCAGAGCATTGCCGGGTGTGACCCCAAAAGAAAAAAAAAAAGTGACTACCAGGGGCCGGAGCTATAGCACAGCGGGTAGGGCATTTGCCTTACACACGGCTGGCCCAGGTTTGACCCAGATTCAATCCCTGGCATCTCCCATGGTCCCACTGAGCACCGCCAGGAGTAATTCCTTAGTTCAGAGCCAGGTGTAAGCTCTACGCATTGCCAGGTGTTACCCAAAAAGCAAAAAAAAAAAAAAAAAAGTGACTACCAAAACAGAAATATTGGCAAAAGAGATCTAGAAAAAATTTTCAGACAATTTCAACAAATAGAATGGGTATGACAAGGGTAAAAGAACTGAAAGCCAATACAAATTCACATTTTGTTTTTATGGAGTTAGGGAAAAGAAGTGAACACATTGTCCTTTCTGGGTGTGCTTTTGGGTAACACCCGGCGATGCTCGGAGTTATTCCTGGTTATGCACTCAGGAGGAACTCGTGGGGTTGCTCAGGGGACCATATAGGATGCTGGGAATTGAAGCTGTGTTGGCCACATATAATGCAAATGCCCTGCTGCTGTGCTATTGCTTCAAACATACTTTCTTAATGTGCACCTGGAGAGTCTCTGTTTACCATGTTTGATTATATATGGAAATATGTAGAAAAATATTTAAATATTCTCAAGATCTTGCCAAACTTCATCCTTGACATTCTCCATTGCCTTTGTATGTCTGAGGACAGTCATCTTGGTCTTATAGTTAGCAAGGACAGGTGGGCATTGTGAATCCTTTTCCTGACTTCTGCTGCATCAGCCAGTATTGCTGCTATTCTCTCTTGAAGTCTTCCTTTATCACTTCTCTGCACTACTTTGCGAGCTTGAACATTAGCTTATGGTTGCCTGAGGCTCCTGCCTTGCTATGTTGGTAAATGAGTTTGAGAGTTTTGAAGACAGGCATCCTTTTGTGGCTTTCTCTCTCTTGGTGTTCCTCACACAATAATGGAGGTGCTGAATCAGAGATGAATGGTGGCATCACGGGTGCTGGTGGGATAGCACAGCAGGTAGGGCATTTGTCTTGCACGAGGCTAACCTCAATTCTATCCCCAGTATCACATATCATCCCCCAAGCACTGCCAAAAGTAATACCTTAGCAACGAGCCAGGAATAACACCTGAGCTTTGCTGGGTGTGACCCAAAAATAAAAATAAATAAATGATTGCATCTTCTATATTGCCACAATAGTGTCAAAGAGCTCCCAGTTGGTGGTCATTCTGGGATTTCTCTTCTTAAACTTTGAAGTCCTTTCTCCCCATTCTGTGAAGTAGAATTTTGCATGAATGAGACAGTGGTTTGATCCTGTTTGGAATTTTGGGATGATAGCAACATTGGTCAGGCAAACCTGTCTAATGAATATGATATGGTGAATTTCATTGTGGAATTATCCACGAGGAGATTCCCATGTCCAACGTTTAGATTCAACCTTTTGGAACTGTGAGTTCCCATGAATGGTCTTGGTTGACATGATGAACTCAGATAAAAGTACAGACAGTCATTTTAGTCCTTCTTCATTTTGGCAGCCAAGTTGGCCTGAGATTTTATAATCCTCTCCTTACTTATCCTTCTTAGTGCTGCTGTATTTAGGGCTCTTTCAGGGTCAGGGGATGAGATCTGTTGGAGGACAGCTTTAGCTATTCTGGGAGTTTTGTTGTTTTGCCCACTCCCAGCTTAATCTATTTAAGCCAAGGTTCATTCTAATGAGACCTCTCTTCTATGTAAACACTGCTAGAGGTTGTGGCAGTTAATGAAGTCACCTTGATTGAGTAACTTCTGACTTATACATCTACTAAGACTTCTATGTTTTCTAGATTGGGCACAGCTCCTCTTTATACCCACTGCACCCAGCTTGGGACAGTTAGAATTTACCGGGAGACTACCATCCTGGCTACATTGGGACTATAGGAAGACTATAGGAAGGATCATACTAGTCTGCTCTAAACAGGAGAGTGTGACCCTTTCAGTACATGGGAACAAAATACTCAGAATCACCCTGGTGCAGATAATAATAAGAAGGACCTTGTGGGTACCATCTAGATTACAAGAAGCTCATGAAGTTAAGATGTATTACTTTATACCAGCCCCCTCTCTCTCCAGTGTTTTACATAAGAGATAATCTCAGTAGAAAGGATTAAACCTTGGCTAACCTTTGTTTATACCTGCAACAGGGCGTGGCACTACACTCTGTTTAGAGTTCTTTGTTGACATGACCCTCCCTGGATACTTTAGTGTATATAAGGGGACTGACTTGAGGCCCCTTCGGCTTTTGGCTTTTTAGCTTTCGGCTTTTGGCTCCTATGCTTTTGGCTCCTCGGACTTTTAGCTTTCGGCTTTTTAGCTCCTCAGCCTTTTGCTTTTGGCTTTTGGCTTTTTTGCTCTTTACATTAAATGTGTGCTTTTGTGGTATGTTGTTTGGGATGCTGCCGTAGTCTCCGACAGTGTCAGGACTGAAGTTCTCTTCTACCTCAAAGGATGCTGGGGGAACGGATGAAAACTCACAAGTCCGGCGCAGTTCCAAAAAAGGCTTTTAATAGTACAAAAGCTCTTCCACTGCAATCCAATATAATGAAAGAACTCTAGCTCTGGTCCAAACTTAGACCATACAAAAGAGCCTAAGTCTCCCACCAAAGAGAGAGGATCTTACACGAGAGGAGTCCTACCCAAAAAAAGGAGCAAAAGGCCAAAGAGCAAAAAGCTGAAGGGGCCTCAAGTCAGGCCCCTTATATACCCAAAGTAATCCAACAGGGAGGGTCATGTCAACAAAGAACTCTAAACCGAGTGTAGAAGGGCAGTGCCACACCCCTAATATAGGTATAAACAAAGGGTACACCAAGGACTAATCCCTTCTCTAGAGATTATCTCATGTAAAACACTGGAGAGAGAGAGAGAGCAGAGAGAGAGAGAGGGCTGATATAAAGTAATACATCTTAATTTCATGAGATTCATGTAAACTAGATGGTACCCACAAGGTACTTCTTATTTATTATCTGCACCAGAGACAAGATTCTGAGTATTTTGTTCTCTGTATATGGAAAGGGTCATACTCGCCTGCTTGAGAGCAGACTAGTATGATCCTTCCTATAATCTTCCTATAGTCTTAACGTAGCAAGGGTGGTAGTCTCCTGGTAAATTCTAACTGTCCCACGCTGGGTGCAGTGGGTATAAAAGAGGAGCTGTGCCAAATCTAGAAAACATAGAAGTCTTAGTAGATGTATAAGTCAGAAGTTATTCAGTCAAGGTGACTTCTGCAACTGCCACACCCTCTAGTAGTGTTTACATAGAAGAGAGGTCTCATTAGAATGAAACTTGGCTTAAGTAGATTAAGCGGGGAGTGGGCAAAACCCCAAAGCTCCCAGATTAGCTAAAACTGTCATCCAACAGTATGTGAAAAAATATATTATCTTAAGTAACAGAATGTAAAATGGCTATAAGAGATATTTATATGTAGTTGAATTCTGATTTATCTCCAAATTACCATAAATATTCTACCCACCCCTCTGAGAGAGCCCCACAAAGTAATGAGAATATAGCGCCCGCATGGCAGAGCCTGGCAAGCTGTCCGATGCGTGTTTGATATGCCAAATCCAGTAACAAAAATGTTTATTTTCCTGACTCAAAAAGAGCCCTTAATACGGCAACAGTAAGAAAGGCGAACAAGCAGTGCCTGATAAAATTTCACGGCCATCCTAGGCTGCCAAAGCGAAGGACTAAAATGACTGTCTGTACTTTCAATGCACCTATGCTGGCATTGGAAGCATATATTGAGGATTGTCGGGCGCCGGGCCCCGAAAGCGAGTTCCCTTCTACCCCGGCGGGGAAGCACTCAGGATCCTGAGGTTTTAAAGACTTTACTATCAGGTTCAGGCAACAAATCGCAAAGGAAAACCCGATGCTTAGGATTCCAGGCTGAACCCCAGCCACGTCCAAGTGGCAACCACCCGTGAACTTCCGGGAATAATCGCTCACAAGGCGGAACCCACTGGGAGAAAAACCTGGGGGCGGAACCGGCTAGTTTATACCCCCAGCAACTCAGACCTTCCTCCCATTGTTATGGAAGCGGGGGGGGTCCAATGCCTTTAGGTATCCCTCCTGCATCTCACCTAGGGCCTTACTGTGCTAATGTTTTGAGCCGGAATGCCTTTGAAATGTAGAGAAGGGGTTTCTGAGATGGCTGTCACTGTACCAAAGATCAACACCAATGCCAGTTAAATATTTCTCCAAGCCTTCACAAGTCTCCTCTACTTCATTGTAGTTTTATATTTTATCAGGGGCCATGCTTGTTTGTTTGGAAGCAAACAGCATTTCTCTCTGGTCTAATTTAGGTGTCCTTACGTGGCCAGGCTAATATGCTGGTAAGATCTAGCTAGTCCCACGATGATTGTGATAGCATGGGAGAATATTTATACCAGCTAGTACGCTACATGGTCAGATAAACTGCCACTTTAGACTACCCCCTATCTACGGGTGATCTCGGGAGGCAATCCAGAGCAATGCAGCGCCTTAGAGTCCTGCAACAGAGGATCTGATGGTGCAAGCGCAAAAGATCAAGTACGACATCATTGGTCTGACTGAGACGAGGAGGCATCAGTTGCATCATGCTGTATTTGACATCGGAGAAGAATTGTTCCTTGGAACATGCGCGAAAGAGGCGTCGGTGGCGTTGGTGTTCTTGTCAACAGGAACATGGCTGTCAACTGTTCTGACCTCCATCGCTATTCCAGAATCAGGGACGCTGTCTCGTTTGCCAAGGCTTTGAAAATCAGATGGGCTGGACATGTAATGCGATTTGGAGACAACCGCTGGACTAGAGCCATTAGCGACTGGATCCCACGGAATGTCAAAAGATCACGTGGCCGCCCACCTACAAGAACGTCAGATTTCCTTGTTAAGACCCTGAAGGAATGGTTTGAGGCTCTTTGTATTCCTGAATCAACCAGATGCCATTGGGCTACATTGGCACGTGATAGGGTCCAATGGAAATGTTACTGGTGCCCGCTCAAGCAAATCGATGAATAATGGGATTCAAGTGATCAAGTGATCAAGTGAATTCTGGTTATAATATTGGTAAATATATAATTAATATTTTGTTCCATTTTTTTAGAAAAAATATAGTGGTACTTGTTAATATGAGATTTTAAACAATTTTAAAGAATAATAAGATTTAAAATGCTGTAATGGAACTTTGAAACATTTTTGGAAAAAGAGAATAGTAATTAAACTAAGAGAATATCAAACACACAAACACTAGTTAAGAGCTAGAGTGGCCCAGTTAGAAAATGATTAAAGTCATTTATATTTGGCTATATAATATAAAGAATTGAATAACAGGAAATATTTTTTTATGTTTGTAGATTTATGAAGAAATATCTGTACTTTTTTTCCTGTCTTTTTTTTTTTTTCGCTTTTTGGGTCACACCTGGCAATGCTCAGGGGTTACTTCTGGCTCTGCACTCAGGAATTACTACTGGGGGGTTCTCAGCGGACCGTATGGGATGCCGGAGATCGAACCCGGGTCAGCTGCATGCAAGGCAAATGCCCTATACACTGAACTATATTTTTTTTGTGGTGGCATGAGAAAAAGAGAAAGGGTTGTGAAGGTAACAATGTACCAGACAGTTCTATAGTCGCCACAAATGCCAGAAGATCAAAATGAGGGAAACTAGAAAATGAATATCTTCTTTAAAAATCTTTTTTAGTACTTTATATTGATATCAGTGTAATGAAATAAAAATGCCCAATAATAAGCGATCACTTGTCACTTGTCACTTGTCTTACTGTTATTCATTGATTTGTTCAAGTGGATGCCAGTAACATCTTCAAACCCTGGGAATGAGGTCCATTATTGTTACTGTTTGGGGCATATTGAACACACCATGGGTAGCTTGCCAGGCTCTGCCCTGGCTCTGGGTTCATCCCAGGGGGCCCAGTTTTCAACCATCCAGGACCCACAGGGCTGAGCCCTGGGTGTAGACAAGCCTGTCTCCTGTGTGCAACCTGCTGACGCAACCCTGGCATTGCAGCCACACCTGCAACACTTCAAAGGGCAGGAATAATACGCGATATAAAGGGTAACGAAAGCAGCTAACAGCAGCTAAATTTCTAACTCAAGAACAGCACTGTAGGGGCCGGGCGATAGCCCGCGGGTAGAGCGCTTGCCTGACCCGCCGGCCGGCCGGCCAGGTCCATCCCTGGCATCCCAATGGTCCCCGACACCGCCAGGAGTAATCCTGAGTGCAGAGCCAGGAATAACTCCTGAGTGTCGCAGTGTGACCCAAAAAGCAAAAAAAAAAAAAAAAAAACAGCACTGTAACCATACTGTTAAAATAATGGAAAATGATAATTAGTATGTGTGAAGACATTTCAACAGTGAAAGAAAATAGACCATTAATTTTATCATTATTGTTGTTGATCGACAGAACTTTCTCAATATACTGTTCCTATAATCATTTACTAACAATTTATTAATTTACTATTTTAATAACTTATTAAAAATCAAACAAGTGTTTTAATTCAATCTATATATTTGGTTATAATGTATTTATGTCCTTTAGCATATAGCCCTGACCCGTCACCCCAGCAGAGCCTCACAACAAGCCAGACAACCCCCCACTCCATGAGGACCGCCATTTTCCACATCCAGACTTCCCTCTCGTCAGAACTCCACCCAGCAGACAAGCCCAGCAGCCATGCGGGTGATCAATAAATGCTGGATTTAGAGGTGACTACAAGAGTATGCCACCAGCACGGCAGAGCCTGGCAAGCTACCTGTGCCGTATTTGACATGCCAAATACCAGTAACAATTATAGACCTCATTCCCATGACCTGATGAATGGTTTGAGGCTCTTTATGCTTGGAGCAAACATATGCCCTTGGGCTCTACTAGCATGAGACAGGACATATGGAGATGCTACTGGTGCCCGCTTGAGCAAATCAGCAGTGATACAGACAGTGACAGCATATGTGGACCCCTTGGGATGAACCCAGAACCACGCAGAGTCTGGTAAGCTACCCATGGTATATTTTATATGCCCAAAACAGTAACAATAATGGACCTCATTGCCAATGAATGGAGATGTTACTGGAGCCCGCTTGAGAAAATCTATGAACAATGAGAAGACAAGTGACAGGAAAAGGTAAAAAAATAGAGGCCATTTTCTTGCAAATAAGTGTTACCTTATTTATCATAGTTGCAGCGTTTAATAAAACATATTTTGGACCTCAAACTCTTAAGGAAACAAATTGTAGTGCCACATTAAAAACTCTAAAAATATTTTTTAAAAAACCTTTAAAAATGTTAAAAAGGGCTGACAACTGAAGTCTTCATAAATTCTTATCCTTTATGTAAAGATATAGACGATTACTAAAATATCCCATAAGTTCACATATTTCTGAGACCAACAATTTCACTAATGAGAAGCCATTTCTAAATTTCATTTTATAAATTAGTAGGTCATTGGAGCTTATCATAAAAAAGATAGATGAAGCACTATTCAGCTAGCTTCCAGAAAGAGACATTTAATTACATGCTAGCTGACCACCCTTGGAGTATGAATTCCTGAATAAGGGAAATAATTCATCTAGGTTGTAGATCAAATTAACACATAATACCACATTCCCTGTGCTGAATAATTCCAAATTCCTGACATCTTATCACTGAGCCTATGGGTTCTAGAATGTTACTGGTTACTAGTGACATGTGGCTTCCTCCTATTGGCCATTCAAATTAATATCTATAATAAATCATGTCATATCTTAGTCACATTTTTCTTTTTGAGCTTACCTGCATGAATTAGCTTTTTAGAAAGAAAACCATTAGTCAAGAATCAAGTATCAGAAAAAATGACTATTTGGTCACCTGGTATTCAGTTTAATAGCTCATGAAATAAACTGAAACTTCTGCTGCTCCTTCTTTTAGCATCACTCCAGATTATTACGTCTATAAATAATACAATTCAAAAACTGACTCTAGACTTTTATGTTGAGCATAAAACATTTAAAAAATCTTTCTTTAAGAGTCTCTTCTTTCTGTGATTCAATATTACTCATAAAATTCTCCTCTAGTTATTAGTTCCAAAAACTGAACTATGTAGTTAAAACTTCCTGCAATTACTTTCAAAATCTATATGTTTAATAGATTCTCCATGCTAAAACTCATTAACTAGGCAGAAAGATGATTAAAAATTAATGTTTCCACTCTTCCAATGTTTTACATTTTATTTGTAGAGGGCTGTATTTTAAAATTCATTTCACACAAATCAGTACTTGCACTTTTTGTTTACCTTGGTCTGTCCTCAATATTGCATTGCGTGATGCATTATGTTTATATGGAATAGTTCCTATTTTTACCGTGCTTAAAGGATATTTAGGGAAGTAAGTTAGGGATAGTTAGCTTATTTCTGGCGTTATGAAAATTACTTAAGCCCATCCATTTTCATTCCATACTTCAATAGTTAGTTATTATTGTCTAAAGAGTATTGTTAATGACTGAAAAAAGAAAAAAATGAAAAGGTTTTAATTTCTTTCCCACAAGCATGATAAAAATTTAACATATTTGCAGAAATTTATATAAATTTCCTCATGAATTAATTTTCAAGGAAGTGTGGATTTTTCATGCATACATACATACATAACTATGCATAAAATAGGTGACAGCTTGCTTTAGTCACATATGAAAAAAAACCTACTAAAGTGATGTTATTATCTTACTCCTATATCTATTATCTACCCGTAGTGTATTCGATATGCCAAAAACAGTTACAATAAAGGACCTCATTCCCAACAAATGGAGATGTTACTGGTGCCCACTCGAGCAAATCAATGAACAACGGAAAGACAAGTGATACAAGACAAGTGATATGTATTATCTACACTTCTTTCACATCAACAGTTTTCATAAAGATTGACATTTTTCAGTGTCTTACTATAAAATAATTTTGCTTAAAACAAATACTAGTTTCCACTTAAAAAATGATACTTTGAGGCCCAAGGAACAGTCCAACAGGTAGGGCTCTTGCCTTGAGTACAGCTGAACACATTTGATCCCTGAACCCTGCCAACCACAATGTTCCCCCAAACCCACCAGGAACTATCCCTGAATGCACAGCCAAGAGCAGGCCCTGAGAACTACCAGTTGTAGCTCAACTTCCACCCTACAAAATAAAAAAAGGAAAAGATATATTGATTATAATAGAACCATCATTTACTGGAATCTTATTTTATTCTATCGAAAAAATTATGTGAATTCAGTATATGAATTCCTACACTAGTACTATAAAGAATTTGTTAATATTATGACTTTAAACATAGGAAGCATTTGAAACTTTGTTTTTAGTTCATTGAAGAAATAAATTTATCAAATATGGATCAGAGTTCATATATCTTACAACCAGGCTATGTATTTAAAGCAAAAACGTTTTCTTTTTTTCTTTTTGGATCACACTCGCCAATGCTTAAGAGTTACTCCTGGCTCTGCACTCAGGAATTACTCCTGGAAATGCTCGTGGGACCATATGGGATGTCGGGGATCAAACCCAGGTCAGCCACATGCAAGGCAAATGCCCTCCTCACTGGACTATCTCTCCAACCCCCTAAAGCAAACACTTCTAACCTGAATAATTTGAATTATTTCCTTAGATGATTGCATTCTGAAATATGAATGACTTTCAACATCTATCAATGTATGTAGAGATCTGTATGAATTTTAGACTTGATCTGTTATTTTACAAATGTCAATGGCATGGTTATAAATCTAGAGATTTCAATGTATTTGCTATTATGAGTTCTTTAATGGGATAAATGGTTCAAAATAGTCATTTTTAATAATTTAGGCAAATTTTATTATGTAATCCCAGATCAGAAGAAAGCATAAGTCTATATCTGTAAAGAAACATGTCAAAGAAGCAAGCTGTCCAAAAAGAACTTTTTTTCATTTTTTGCTTTTTGGGTCACACTCGGCAAAGCTCAGGGGTTATTTCAGGCTGTTTGCACCAGGAGTTGCTCCTGGTGGTAATCGGGGTTCCATATGGGATGCCAAGGATCGAATCCAGGTCAGCTGGGTGCAAGGCAAATACCCAATCTGCTATGCTATTGTTCTACCACCACCCACCCTGGGTGGGTGGGTGAACACTGGCAGAAGCTATTTCTAACTTACTTGAAATAACAGCCATGTGCAGAAAGCACATCTTTAGGTCAACTCCTTCTAACGCATTTGATACTTCTTATCATGCAGATTCTTGAAGGATGTGCTTATTTCCTGGAAATGAGCTTAGCTGGAATCTTTTACTGAAAAATAATGTAGATCTACTTATAACAAAATTTTCAGCAATAATAAAAAGTTTTAAAATAAAAGCAATTATAAAATACCTTGCATTTTATATTTACTCAAAAATATTTGATTCTCAGAGTAAAAATGTAAAGAAAATTGGTCAGATATTTAGTTTGATTAGATAGTTCTTTTAAAGTGAAAGTTTTGCACTTATATAAAATGTAAAGGTAAAATGATAATTTTCCACCTACCTTCTGGGATCCTAGTATGATCTTTCAAATCAACCAAGCCAAAAACACTAGGAGAAACAAAACAAAAGTAATTACAGTAACTTTCATACATAAAAGAACCATAAAGGTAATAAATTATTAAGGAAATAAAACAAGGTTTTACATCCTAATTCTAATGAAAGATTTAAGCACCAGATGAGGAGGGTTATGAAGGAAAGGGGAGGGTATCCCACAACAAAAACTCCTGCACTATAATGATATATTTACCATGGCATAGAAATAGATTTCTTCAATAGAAAGGTTATTTCTGGATATGAACCCAAGAGTGGGTGATATCTCTGATCTTTATTTTCCTGGATCAGCACTGTCTAGAGTGGATGATACCACTCATCCCTTCTTGTGGGCATGGGAATGACCCAAGGATTCAGTAGCAGGCTCAGTACAATTTAGGGCTACTTTCTGTCTCTATACTTATACACAGACTTAAGAATTTAAAGATTATTATTATTATTTGAAGAATTTAGAGATCGTTGTTATCATTTTTTGAAATGGGGGCAGAAGGCCAAGTTTTGGATCAATTATAAACAGTTGAGGTTGGCTGTTGGGAACCCTTCTATTTTCCAATAAATTTGTCCACTTCCAAACTCTGAATCTGAGCATCTTTATTATTAAATATTTTCATTCTTGAAAATATTGAAGAACCTGGGAATCACAGAGACCTTCCTCATCTGCATCATCTATAAACAATTTATATGAATATACATCACTTGATCACTTGACATCCTGTTATTCATTGATTTGCTCAAGCAGGCACCAGTAATATTTCCATTTGACCCTATCACATGCCAGTGTAGCCCAATGGCATCTGGTTGCTTCAGGAATACAAATAGCTTCAAACTGTTTATTCAGGGTCTTGACGAAGAAGTCTGACCATCTTGTAGGTGGGCGGCCACATGATCTTTTGCCATCCCGTGGGATCCAGTCGATAACGACTCTAGTCCCGCGGTCGTCTCCAAATCACATTACATGTCCAGCCCATCTGATTTTCGATGCCTTGGCAAATGAGACAGCGCCCCTGAATCTGGAACAGCAACGGAGGTCGGAGCTCCGGATTCCTTCTTTCACTTGAGTGAGGCATGATATTCCAAGCAGAGCTCTTTCGATTCCTCTTTGGGAGACCCAAATAGCATTCTCATCCTGCTTTCATAGAGCCAAGGTCTCTGAGGCATATCTTAATGCAGGGAGAACGGTGGAGTCAAAGAGATGTGCCCGAAGCCGGAGGTTCTTTGTCTTTTTTAGCAATTTCTTCAATGCCTTTGAAGGCATTCCATGCTGCTCTCTTCCTCCTGCGCAGCTCAGGTTTTAGGTGGTTCATCATGTTGACTTCTCAACCTAGGTACACATAACTGCTGCATTCAGAGATGTTTGTTCCATTGAGAGTGAATGGGGCCTCTGGAACTAGTTCATTTCTCATGAACATAGTTTTGCTGAGATTCAGCTGTAGACTGAATAAAAGTAATAAAAAATGAATATACATAGCATATGTTAATTTGAAACATGCATTATACTTATAATGCTACATAAGTATCTATATAAAACACAGTGCATGATTACATTCATGTTTGTTTTTGTTTGGAGACCACTTGTGGCTATTCTCTGGATTTCTTCTGCTTCTGTGCTGAGGTATCATTTTTGCCAGTGCAGGTGAATTGAGGGTTGTTCTAGAGACATAACTCAATATGTTATTAACATATTTTCATTGATGCATGATTTCCTGTTAAATTTTAAGGTAGTTTACCTTGGGGTAGTGATGCAGGTGGGCCTCATGGGTGGCTTATGTGAGGCAGGAATGGGAGAGACATGGTCGTTGTCTCCCCAGCTGCCTTTGCGGTCCAAGACCCGCTGGGCTGGCTAAGGACTGATAAAAGGAAAGTCAGTCCTAGGCCTTACCCAGAGGTTCCTCAGGGTTCTTTTCAGGAGCAGATGAGCAGTGAAGTAGAACAGATTTTATTAAGGAAGTTTTAGGAAAGGGAAGGAGGAGGGAAAAGAGAGAGAGAGAGAGAGAGAGAGAGAGAGAGAGAGAGAGAGAGAGAGAGAGAGAGAGAGAGAGTAATGCACTCAAGGGCTCAAAGGAGAACTCAACTGATCTTTAAATGTTTTTTATCCTCTTTAGCTTGAATGTCCTGGCTTCTCCTGCAAGCTGTGTCATGGAAGGTTGGTGGGATTAAGGGCTGGGTCAAGAAGATGTATCCACCTTCCTCAGGGTCTGTTGTTGGCCAATGGTCTTATGGGATCTTCATTCCTGGTTCCAAAAGGTGACTCTGGAAAGCCTTGGGGCAAGAATTCATTGCCATGTGGGGACTTCCTTCTGCCTACATCAGTAGGATAATTCAATTAGTTTCCTTGGCCAGATCAACACTTGCTGCTATGAACCTTTACAGTTTTTTCTCATCTGATTCAATGTAATCCTCAGATAGACTTACATTTTCTTTCCTTTGCTTGCCCTCTGTGAGGTTGACTTTTTTAGAATAGACACAATTTTGTCTGAATAATGTGCATTGGTTATTGTAATTCTGTAGTTGTTCATTTGAAAAAAAAACTAAATAAATAATGAAGGACAAAAAGGAATGTGTTGATGACTACCACATAATAACATGGATAAATTCTTTGCAACATAAAGACAGCTGCAGAACTAAATTAAATAAAAACACTTGTGTGTCCCAATCAATAACCTTCTCTTTGTCTTTGATATAGTCAATTTTAGCATTGCTTTGACACCCTGGATCCCTACTGAGTTGCATCCTGTTGGCAATTCTACCCCCTGCATCCAAACTCAAGAGGAACAACAAACGCTTTCAATAGGCTAATCAAAGCCACTTTCATGCTCTCTAGGAGGGCAAATTAAGTTGATTATTTTCATTGCTCAAATGCAAATGCTGTTGTACTAAAACCTCAAGGTACACAATGCATAGGTCTTTTGATTTAGCATTTCATATAATCTGGTAAAAAATCCCACACCTTGCACTTGAATTCACACCTAATTGTATTTATAGCATTAAATTTTAGTATAAAACTATTAATTAAGAGCCATGCTATAAAACAGTTTTAATATGGAGGAGCTATTTAAAAAATTTAAAGAATTTACATTTTTCTCAAAAGAATTGCAATTCACATAAGAGTGGAAGGCTCTGTAGAAAACACACTTTTAAATGGAAATGTTTCAGGAGAAGCAAAATGAAAACTACTATTAAAAATAAAGGATAAATTATGTGTCTAAGTGTTGTAGGCAGGCAGACAGGGGGCGCCACATGGCAATAAAAATTCTTGAATAAGAAAGAAAACTGGTCCTTCAGGGAATCCAGAGTCACACCTGTTGTCACATGGAACCAGACTTGATAAAGCCACTATAAACAATAGACCCTGGGGGAAAGGAAGGCCAGAAGGAATGTGTAAAGCCCTAGGGCAAGGACCCTTCTAATAGCTTTAGCTAATTAAATGTCCTGAAGGAGATGAATCAGCCTTCCCACCCAGGACCCAGCTCACGAAGACTCCAAAGCATTCCAGTCAAAAAGACCACTCCCAAAGTCTACTCCCTTGGCAACGGCCCTAGTAACCTAGAATGAAGCCCCATATGGCAGTCACTTGGGGAGAAATCTATAAAAGCCGCCCTGACCAAAGGACAGTGCGCACATGCTGCATGGACACACATGCTGCCTGAGCCCATGTGGCCAAGAACATGTGATGCCTGAGCACATGTGTTGCCCGCATCTCCCCTTTTGAGATGTGTACTCTCTCTTACTCCCTCTCCACCTTTGGAGTAGCCTGTGTTCTCCCTTGAGCGCATTACTCTCTCTCTTTCTCTCCCCTCCCCCTCTCCTAAAACCTCCTCAATAAAACCTATTTTACTTCACTGCTCGCCGACTCCTGAAAATTTTTTTTCTGCGAGGAAGACAAGAACCCTAAGGCAACCATGGGTAAGGCCTAGGACTGACTTTCCTTTCCTGCAAAGAGCAATTCCTCGCTCCAGCCTTAGTCCATGGCTCCCCAAGAAACCTCGGGTGCTGGGGATCAACTCCCGTGCCTAGAGATCAAGTGGACATCAGGTGTGGCTTGACAGCCACCTCGTGAGGGTGGTGGGGCTCAGGCCCATGCACCTTGCAGGGCTCATCGCAGACTTTATCAGTCCTAAGCCTGCCCAGCGGTCCCGGGTGGCAGAGGCGGCTGGGGAGAAAGCCCCTTCTTGCCTCACATAAGCCACCTGTGGGGCCCACCTGCATCATAAGAAAATCAAAGTGGCTATAAGATTACACCCCATTAGGCCTTATAGTTATCAACTTACTGACAAATAGGCCTTTGGAAAAATCAGTTCTGGTGTGCCACCCAGATGTTATTTCACTTTCCTCATCACTATACATAAAATACATATTAACTTACATATCTCTAGATGAATAATTGGATAACGAATGTACAAGACCAGAAGGATAAATTTAGGGACTCTATTGCTCTCTCTAATTGGCTCTCTGTATTCTTTCCTCTTGTCCCAAACTTCCAGGATCAGGAAGGGCGACAAGCGTAGACAGATAGCCCGCCACAGGGAAGGCCCCAATAGTCCCTGACGTGCAGAACACAGCAAAGGCATAGACACACAGGCCAGCTCAGATTCACGCAGGGCTTAAATGCCCAGGTAATTATAAGGTGCAGAGCAAAGGAGTTGCATCCATGCACCTGTTGTTGTGGTTGGAGACTAGGTAAACTGGGAGACTATAACAGGAAGTTTGGGGTAAAATTGAGAGGCCCAGCAACAGGTACAGAGCACAAGTATCTCACAAGTACTCACGTGACAATCACCGGAGACTTGGAAAAATGTGTACATTATAATGACACAGAGACAGGAGCTAGTCTTTCTTCATGGGAAATGTGCAAACTGCATGTAATGAGACAAGAATGTACTTGAAAGATAGGGCAGCATCAGGGACAGGACCAGTGACGTCATTCATGGGTAGAAGAGAGGCCTGGACATAGGGGGGAAGGAGCTAGATGTATCTACTTTATCTGAACAGTCAACTCTAATCTTGAATATTCTATGCTTTGTTTACAAATCTTTCAGACAGAGCCTGCCAGAGTAGGAAGCTCTGCATTCATGCTAACAATACTAATGACACTTGACATATATGATATTCATGTAGACCTACAATCATGTAGATCTATGTGCAGTTTTAAGGCCATCCCACCCATGTTACTCTTACCCACATTTTGGTGCATTGTCCTCCCCTGAAATGAGCTCTCACTAGAGCCATTACCCCCAATCTGTGGCTCAGATCTTTATGAGAACACCCACATGCCTGTCTCTTAGGCATAGTACTTCTTCAATAAATCTTTCTACTGTTGAAAGATGGGCTAAAACTATTGTGTGCCATGGGTAGGATGTTTGCCTTGGCTAATCGGGGTTTGATCTCAGGCACTGAATGGAGTTCCCTGAGTCTTACTGAATATTCCTGAGCAATGACAAACAAATCATCTCTACTTTTATTGTCCGTTTTGGGGGCATGCTTAACAGTGCTCAGGATTTACTTCTGGCTATGAGCTCAAGGACCACTTGCCATGGGGGAAATATATTGAATGCCTGGTGTTGTAAACAAGTAGTCAGATTAGACCTGGAAGAACCAATAACACACATCAAAAAGCAAAAAACAAAAAGAGAGCACTCAGAGGTCCTAAGACGATGGGAGATGATTTCATTCCCATGGGTTCAGATGCATCAGAACCAAAGTATCTGAGCAATGAGCACACACAAGTTAGAGAATTTTATACCCTTAACTGTTCTTTCTGCAGAACTGAACATGGTTTCCCATCCCCAGAGACAGAACAAAGGATAAACCCTCGCTCACAGACTTAAAGGTGCAAAGCATCACCAGAGTTTTTCCATAGAAGAGTCTTGGTGCATGCATAAAATAAATAAGGTAAGATTAGAGAAAGAATGATCACCCAAAAGACAACAGCAGAAAGCATGATCAGTAATCACTAAGGAAACTGAGAAGAGCAGGAGGAAGAGTTTAAGTGTTCCATTGCAGACACAGGAAAGGGTGTTCTGTAATTTTCCTTCAAGAGAAGAGGCATATACGACTCCCCCTGCTTCAGGAAGTTCCATCACACCCCAACAGATATAGGCTGTGTGCAAGCTTAGAGCCTTATCCACTGCGCTATTGCTCTGCTCTGGCCCACAACAATTTCTACGCTTATCTGCATCTATTTTATGTTCTTTCTCCAACGAAGACAAATTACTTCTCTTTTTGTAGTAATATACATGTATATGCATATATATGCATATACATATATGGATATGTGTATAAATATATGTATATATACATATGTATATATTTATACATATATAATGCATTTATACATACATAATGCATACATATATATGTATATATGTACATACATATATATGCATATATATGCATATCATATATATGCATATATATCATATATATGCATATATATACACACATCTATCTGTATAAGTATGGATTTATTTGCATGCAGTGACTCAAATTATGATTGAGATTCTTCATTTGTTTAGATAAATTCCCATGTTTTATTTTGTTTGGGGATATTTTGGGGGTAGCAAGTAAATATAAGGGTAGGTGTAGTGACCGCCACTCACATTCACTTCAATGGATCAAAGTAGCATTTAATTCTAATTTGTAGAGCAAGGCATAATTGGAACAGCAGAGGTTAATTCTCAGATTGAGTCATTTAAATCGTGCATGGTCTTAATTAATCTGAACTTCAGATGCCAAGGCATATGTATTGGAAAGGGATCTTTTGGATTTTTTTTGTGTACCTACGGATGATTTCTCAGTTAATGCACATTATACACTTGAATATAAATAAATAATTATAATCTATATTCTCCAATGAGCATTCTGCTACATAATAATGGATATGACAACATTAATTGAACATATGGTATGATTACTTTGGGTAAATGGATTGCTTTACTTCATGTGTTTAATTCTGTATTCAAAAATCACAATTTACTTAAAAGGTTCACCTGATCACTTGAATCCCATTATTCATCGATTTGCTTGAGTGGGCGCCAGTAACATTTCCATTGGACCCTATCACCTGCCAATGTAGCCCAATGGCATCTGGTTGATTCAAGAATATGAAGAGCCTCAAACTGTTCCTTCAGGGTCTTGATGAAGAAGTCTGACCATCTTGGAGGTGGGCGGCCACATGATCTTTTGACATCCCGTGGGATCCAGTCGGTAACGGCTCTAGTCCAGCAGTCATCTCCAAATCGCACTACGTGTCCAGCCCATCTGATTTTCAATGCCTTGGCAAACGAGACAACGTCCCTGATTCTGGAATAGCTATGGAGGTCGGAGCTCCGAACCTTCTCTCACTTGAGTGAGGCATGATATCCCAAGCATAACTCTTTCGATTTCTCTCTGGGAGACCCGAATAGCATTCTCATCCTGCTTTCATAGGGCACAGGTCTCTGAGACATATGTTAATGCAGGGAGAATGGTGGAGTTGAAGAGATGTGCCAGGAGCCGAAGGTTCTTTGTCAGTTTATTTTCCTGACTTAAAAAAGTTACCTTCTTTAAAAAGTTTAGGAATACTTTATTATTCATTGTTCATCATGGTTCTGAATAAGCATGATATCTGATTTTTAAACTTATCTGTAAATAGATCATTATTAAATGATTTTAAATCTGGGATATGTCACTCCTAAATATGTTTCTCTAGCATAAAGATTATTTTTCACTGATTACATTAAGAAACAACAGATGTAGAGGGAAAACAAAACATATGTTTCTCCTTTCTACAAGGAAGTACAAGGAAACTACTTTTGGAGAAATTGGGGATGAGGTTGTCAATTACTGCTCAAAAGTCTATGGAGCTATTCTCAATGAATCTCTGAGAAGTGGGTACGTAGCTGAATGTGAACAACCAAGAGTACATTGCTGCTTGGGCCCTGTGCTGTCAGGGACCACCAGGGACACTTCAGCTTTGCTTGGGTCATTCAGGGCCATCTCTGGCAGAGTTCTGGGAGAATTGTGGTTCCCCCAGCCTCACAAAAAACTTTTTGAGAATTTTCATAGAATTTTAATATGGAAACAGTATATTAAAAATTTTTCTGTTTAAAATATGTGACCCAAATAAAGTGACTCTTTGCAAGCATGTTTCCTGGTAAACTTTTAATATCCAATTTATTTACACTTTAAAGAACCTCTCAGGAATATACTCTTGACATGGTATAGGTAATCTACATAACAGACTCTCCTCCTTTATGAAGCGATCTTGTCCCAGATAATATATCTTTTATTAAAGCATATCTTGTCCTAGACTCTGGCTATAAGTCCTTTTCCTTGGAGAGCACTAGTGTACTTCTAGTAACTAAATGTGATATTCCCCAATAAAGCCTATTAATGTTTTAATTTACTTAATAGACTTCAGTTTTTAACACTTTTTGGATAAGGCAAATTAAGCTGTCAAATAAACCCATGAAAGACTATGAATTGGTGCTGAAGTTACTTGAGGTTGGTGACATAATATATAAAAATATTTAAAATAAGGCACAAAATCTTTTTTCTCATAAAATAGCCAACAATAAATAAAGAGCACAGGTCATAAAATAAAATAGCAAATGGTAAATATAGGACACAGAATTATCTGAGATCACTATAAAGATTAGAGAAAAAGTGAATACAGTAACTAAATTATAGATAAGATAAAGAATTTGTCCTCCATGTGTAGATCGCTTTTATATAAATGCATAAGACTGCACTACATTATAAACATCAAAAGATGAAATTGATTCTCTACAGATTGTAGGACATGGAGATATACCTCACTCTAGGTTCCCTGTAGGCTTGTCCAGCACAACAATTAACAGGAAAAGATATGGAGGGGAGAAAAGAAGAAATTACACAACAAATGCACTGAGCTCTTGCATTGTACATTGTAAGACAGATGAAAGTAAAGGGGGAAATATTTTGGGATAAGAATAGGCTAGGAACTTGGACTAGCAAGGGAGGTGTCTGACATAGGAAACAAATGAGTTCATCTGACAAAGCCAGGTTTTTGTTTTGTTTTTTGGGGGGTGACACCTGGTGATGCTCAGGGGCTTACTCCTGGCTCTTTACTCAGGAATTACTCTTGGCAGTGCTAACAAATGTGAATGTTAAATGCCACAAATTTGAAATTAAAACTTCTTGATTATTAAAACTTCCTAAACTATAATACATTTAGTATTATATGTGTAAGACACGGGCACAGCTCTCTCTGTGCTCAGCTGATCATGAGGCGCCCGGGAGGGAAGGCAGGTTCTAGCCATGGTCTGCAATCCCAATCCCAATAGAGACTTGCAAGAAGCCAGAGAAACCCCCCCACACCATGAGGGTTGGCATTTTAAACAGCTCCACCGAGCAGAAAAGCTGTTCTCTCCCACTTGTTCCTCCCCCCTCACCTCCCCCACTCTCCCCAATCTCCTTCTCTCTCCTCCCCCCCACTCTCCCTCCCGCTCTCCCACCCCCTCCCGCCTCGCTATCAAGTGCCAGAGTAGCCCAATGGCATCTGCTCGCTCCAGGAATATGAAGAACATCAAACCATTCTTCAGGGTCTTAACAAAGAAGTCTGACCATGTAGTAGGTGGACAGCCATGTGATCTTTTGTCGTCCCATGGGATCTGGTTGGTTACAGCTCTAGTCAAGTGGTCATCTCCAAATCGCATTACATGTCCAGCCCACTTGATTTTCGATGCCCAGGCAAACAAGACCGTGTCTCTGACTCTCGATCGTCCACAGAGGTCAGAACTCTGTGAACTAAACTGAATAATGTAAATAATATCTTTAGTAAAAATCAAAAAAGTATTAAGTTAAAAATTAAGGTCTTGATCACTGGATCATTTAAATCCCGTTATTCATTGATTTGATCAAGCGGGCACCAGTAGCATTTCCATTAGATCCTATCACGTGCCAATGTAGCCCAATGGCATCTGGTTGATTCAGGAATATGAAGAGCTTCAAACCGTTCCTTCAGGGTCTTGACAAAGAAGTCTGACCACCATTTTGTAGGTGGGCGGCCACATGATCTTTTGACATCCCGTGGGATCCAGTCGGTAGCGGCTCTAGTCTAGCCATTGTCTCCAAATCACATTACATGTCCAGCCCATCTGATTTTTTGATGTCTTGGCAAACGAGACAGCGTCCCTGATTCTGGAATAGCGATGGCGGTCAGAACTCCGGATTCCTTCTCTCACTTGAATGAGGAGTGATATTCCAAGCATAGCTCTTTCAATTCCTCTTTGGGAGACTCTAATAGCATTCTCATCCTGCTTTCGTAGGGCCTAGGTCTCTGAGACGTATGTTAATGCAGGAGAACAGTGGAGTCAAAGAGATGTGCCCAGAGCTGGAGGTTCTTTGTCCTTTTAGCTATTTCTTCAATGCTCTTGAAGGCATTCCATGCCGCTCTTTTCCTCTTGCACCGCTCAGGTTTTAGGTCATTCATCATGTTGAGTTTTTTGACCTAGGTACACATAACTGCTGCATTTAGAGATGTTTGTTCCACAGCTGTGCTGCTCGGCCGGCCACATGTGGAAGCAACCCATATAGCTGAACTCCCGGTAAGGGGCTGGGCCATCCCTGGCCGAGTCCAACATTGTTCCAAGGGTTTGCTCTCATGACCAGGGGAGAGACCATTCTGGCTAGACTCGGAGTGGAGTTTTGGGCCCTGCCCTTTCCTGCTCCTCCATGCCAGTTGCCCCAGAAGAGAGAGATCCACCCATGCCAGACTCAGCTAATTTGCAACCCCGGAAAAGATCCAGACCCATCCACTTCAGACCCACAGCTGCGCTGCTTGGCCAGCCCCATGTGGGCGCAACCCATGGAGCTGACCTCCTGGTAAGGGGCTCGGCCATCCGCTGGCCGAGTCCAACATTGCTCCAAGGGTTTGCTCTCATGAGTGGGGAGACACAATGCTGGCCAGACTTGGAGTGGAGTTTTGGGCCCTGCCCTTTCCTCCGCCTCCATGCCAGTTGCCCTGGAAGAGAGACCCACCCACGCCAGATCCACATGTCCCTTGGCTCACAGCCTCAAAGCGGCCGTGCGACATTTTTATAGGATACTGAATTTTGCATAAGGTTCTTCCGAATTTCTTTCACATTTATACATAGTAAACAGTTATAGACTGGTTCTGACTGATACCAGTAAGCCTGGCAAGAACCCAGAACAAACCAGACATCATGCAGTTAGTCATTCTCAACATCCAGACCCCATAGTTCCTCAGAGCTCCATCCAAGAGAAAACCTGATCTTCCCCCTTTAAGTTTCATCAGTAAATGCTTGGGTTGAGAGCCTTCTACTGAGATTATACCACCTACATGGTAAAGCCTGGATAGCTACTGTGTTTTATTTACTTTTTATGCCAAAGACTAGTAACTATTATGGACCTCAGTTCCATAACCTGAAGAATGGTTTCGGGCTCCTCCTGTCCCTGTAGCAAGTAGATGCCCTTGGGTTGAACTTGCTTGTGACAGGACTAATGGAGATGTTACTAGTGCCCACTTGAGCAAATCGATGAACAATGAGAAGGCAGTGATACAGTTCCATTGAGAGTGAATCGGGCATCTGGAACTAGTTTGTTTTTCATGATTCTTGTGAATACTTGAAATGTGTGCTTTAGCATGAAAAGACACTTGTCCTAACATTCCTCTTTTAATATTCTACCTGCTAGCCAGTGTGTCCAATTTTGACACATATCTAGGAAAATATCTAGGAAAATATTGCCAATATCTAGGAAATATCTAGGAGTTTTGGGCCCCTGCCCAAAACTAGGAAAATATCTAGGAAAATATTAATTAATAGGTAACATTTTCTTTCAAAAGTAATGTACATAGAGGAGAGCTCTGTGACCTGTGTATCATGCTTCAGCTCACACATCACAGTGAAAATGGAAACAGGAAAAGAGAGTTATTCTACCCCCTCACATTACTGTCTGCTCTACTTAAATCATTGCAACCAATCACTGGGAAACACAATGGTTGAAGAAAGTGTTTCCTCCTAGTGAGAAGTGAGTTTTTGAAAGGCAGAGCAGTTTTAGTCAAGAGTTAAACGTCCTCCTCTGAGATTTGCTTATTCAGTCTCTAGCAGAGTACTCTCACAGAAAGTGTAAAATGGCAAGGGGTCATCAAGCTAATGCCTGGTTTCAAAACATTTGACAGTAATCTAGTGGTGTGCCAATATGAAACTTAGGAGCAAAGGATCAAGGATTAAGAAGCAGGCAGAGGTCAAGAAAGCAAGTGTTCTCTCACAAGTACAGGCAAGTTAGCGAAAAGACACATTGACGACAAGTAAACCTGCCAGTTCTCAGTCAAGAAAGCCTCACTTTTGCTGTGTAAGTGGCGTGTCACTGAAAGGCTGCATTTTTTGTTGTTTTTTCACTCTAATTTTACTGAAACTGTCACTGCTGAAAATTTGAACACACACAAATGCTGGAACTAACCTAAAATGGAAGAATAATAACATGGAAAGCAAAGATTATTTGAAGGAAATTTAAGACATTTTACTCAGCAGTAAATCTTAGAATTCAAACTTCATCCCATTTCTGAAATGATAAATGAAAAATGTTATTACTAAAAAGTGAAAGTAAGAAATATACATTTGATTGTAGATAGAAGTTAAGGCTTTATATCTCCTTACTACTGCCTCCTTCTAAAGTTCATGCTACTTACTTCATAGACTCTAAATCACTTGGTCACTTGATCACTTGACTTCCTGTAGATCATCGATTACTCGAGTGGGCACCAGTAACATCTCAATTATGTCCTGTCACATGTGAGATAGCCCAAGGGCATCTGCTCCCTACAGAAACATAAAGAGCCTCACACCATTCCACCAAGTCATGGGAATGAGGTCTATAATTGTTACTGGGATTTGGCATGTCAAATACGACATGGGTAGCTTGCCAGGCTCTGCCGTTCAGGTGGGATAAAGTATAGCACATATGACCCCATAATAGTGACACAGAACCTTAGCAGAGGAACAAGCCGAGTGGTAGTTCCCAAACCATAATTAATCATCCACAGGCTTGCTATAATAGCAACATAGCTTGCTTTACTGGGATGCTGATTTAAGCGATCCGATTCTCTTAAGACTCTATATAGACCATTAAAAGCTATAAATTAAGGCTCTTTCTCCTTATTTGGACTTGAAAAATGAATGAATAATTTGGAGTTCAAGCTGAAGCAAGGACTTGAAATAGTTGGAGAAAGTATCAACCAAAGGCTCTAGGTTTGCACTCCTACATACTCTGAGCATGAACTGAACTAAGGGCTTCATGTTTGCACCCTTACATTGTCTGAGCATGAACTTATGAGTCAGTGTAATCAGTAAAGGGAAATAAGTTGTCCCAATGGTTATACTCCATTCACACTCAGTGATATAAAACCACAAGTCATGTCTAACAATGGTTTCTTATTTTTCCTTAACAATCAATATACTCTGTCTCTGTCTCTGCCTCTCTCTCTGTATATATATGTATATATAATATGCATGTATATATTACATAACTACCTGAGATAGACCATACAATGCTGTTTATGATTGGGTGTCGACTATATAGTGTCTCAACACCCATCCCTCCACCAGTGCACATTTTCCAACACAAATGTCCCATTTTCCTCCCACCCTCCCCAACCTACCTCTGTAACAGACACTTTCTCTCTATCTCCCTCCCTCTCTCTCTCTCTCTGCTTTACAGATAATGAAGGGTTATCATATACATCCTTTTACCTATTTTCAGTACTCACTCATAATCTAGCATTACTGTTTCCAACTATTATTGTCAAATTAGTGCCTTCTCTAACTTACCTAACCTCTGCCCCGGACACAAATGAGGTAGATTCCAACCATTGACATGTCTTTTTGGCTCTTGTTTCCATGGCCATGGATCTTAGTCCCATATTATTTTTTTTATCCCACAAATGAATGCAGTCATTCTTTATCTATTCTTTTGCTTCTCACTAGTTTCACCCAACATGATACTCTCCATGTCCATCCATTTATAGCCAAATTTTATGAGTTTATTTTCCTAACAGCTACTTGAGTTCCTATTTTACTCAATAATACCACTTCCAGAATATATCTTGGGAGCCCAGACACAGCAGAAACACCGTATGCAATTTTATGATCATTGCAGCACTATTCACAATAGACTGAAAAACAGAGTGCCCGAGAACAAATGACTGGTTAAGGAAACTATGGTACATCTACACAGTGGAATAATACACTGCACTTGTTGGAAAAGTGTTATATAATTCTTTTCTTAAAAGGAAAACACTTCTTTTTCACATGAAGGAAACATAAATATTGTTTTAGGACACAATTTTAGTGTTAAGAGGGACAAAAAGTACTGGCGGGCATCTCTAAAAGGAGGGAATACGGCTGATATCAATTATTTTCCTCTTTATAAAATTGTGATTAGAATAAATATATATACACACATATATGTACAAGTATACCTATGTATAAAACCAATATGAAGTAAAGCTGTGAATATTGCATAGACAAAATAAAAGAGAATATGATCTATACAAAATAAAGAAAAATATCCAATTACTTAAGAAGTAATTTTTTATTGATCATTGAAAAATGTATAAAATAGGGGCCAGAATGACAATACTGCATGCGGGGTGCTTGCCTTGCATGTAGCTATCCAGGTTTCATCCCCAGCACCACATGTGTTCAGCCTGAGCCCTGCTGGGAGTAAGTTCAAATCTAGATGAGACCCCAGAGTATTGCCTGTGTTATCAAAAATTTAAAATTATAAAAGGAAAATGTAGAAAATAAAGCACAAATGTAAACTAGATATTGAAGTTATAATGAGACCCTTTCAAAAATCTTTTTTAATACTCTGTGGAGATTAGAGCTTAAAATTAGTCAACACAAGAAAAGCGATTTTAGAAACTGCATATGGTAGTGGATAAGAACTAGATTTATTACGGTTGCAGTTTTGGTGATAACCACAATATTTGCAAATATTTATCACCTACAACAAATGTTATATGTCAATTGCACCTAAATTAAAAATCTATAATCTATTCACAAAGACAATTAACCAAATATGTAATATTACAGTAACACATGCATGATATTTGAAACATTTGGTAAAACTCTAAATCCAATTGCTACCAATAAAACCTGGGAATGAATAAATGAATGAAAACAATGCTTAATTAAAAAGAAAAACAAGGGGCTAGAGAAATAGTACAGTGGTAGGGGTTCAATCCACAGCATCCCTAATGGTCCTCAAGCATGGCCAGGAGTAAGTTTGATTACAGAGCCAGAGTAGGCCCTGAGCATCACTGGGTGTGACCCAGAAAAGAAAAAGAAAAAGAAGAAAGAATATAAAATGCTTAATTGTCAATTACTGAAACCTGAACTTACATTCAGGTTTTTGCAGATAGTAATTCTTGTCATGCATGCAGCTATTTCTTATAGATTAATTTCTTTCAATAAATAATGGTCAGAATTGTTCACATTATCAGGGGGCAGAAATGCAAATTACTACCATTCTTGACAATTCTCAGAATTGTGAGTGAGATGGAAGTATGTGTTATTCTCTGTAGAATAACTCAAGTTAGCTTCAAATGAAAGGAAAACTGGAGGAAAGTAATCCAGTTAGCAATGAATTTCTTGAGAGGTGATAATCAGCACTCTGCTAAATATAGTGGGCTCAGTAAGTATAAAGAAAGTGAAAAACTCTGCAAAACACTTCTGCCCATTTATGTGGTCAGCGTAAAAAATATTAAAAGGCCCACATGTAGTATACTATAATTGGCTTTCCAAAATTTGTTACAGCATTAAATATACTTTTGAATTATTTCTCAAGAGGGATTTTAAGTATGCTATTTAAAATGCACACCTTTATATTTTTTTTTCCTTCACCATGGTTTTCTTCCTTGCAGCTTTTTCATGTAAATTTCTGACTGTGAATAATTCTTTGCCGAAGCTATTCCCTTTTTTTTCTTCAATTTGCTATTTAGTCTCATGTGACAAGAGAGAACTTTTAATAATTTTATTTATCTATATTTTTTAGTTTTACTTTTTGTGCTAGGGATATACTAAATTTTACGTAGATGATTTTAATTTTAAAAAGCATTTTAATTTTTTTATTTTTTGATACAACTTGATATTTTAGACAGAATTTTGCCCCTAAAGTTGTCACCATTTTTTAATAATAATTTATGCCTTTTGCTTAATTTTGGACAAAGATTAATTAGCTTTTTAAAAAATAGCACTATTTATCTTCTCATCAAATGAAAGATAAACATACATTTTAAATTTATTTTTATTTAATTAAAGAGCAGTAATTTACAAGGATATTGACAGAAATGAATGAAATTTAAGCTACTGTCATGGTCCGGAGTCACAAGTCCTTAGGAATCACAAAGAATCCAGCCAGTAATGCAAAACGCAAGCAGAATTTATTAAGCCAGCTAGCTGGGGTCAACCTTTAGGTACACTGGCCTCAGAGAGACCCCTAGTAAGGGGAAGCTTTAGATTATATAGCCACTATTTGAGTCAGAACCTGCAAAACTTATATTCAAAGAAGAACATGATTCAAAGAAAGACATCACTCAAGTTGAACAAACAGATTGTATTGATATGTCCCAGGATGTTCTAAACGTCAGTGTACCCTGCCCGCAACAGATCAGTTCCTAGATAACACGAGGGGCAGTGAAACTTGCTTTTCAATGCTGCCAGGCTGAGCCTGCCCAGATGTTCTTCCCAAGGCCGGATGGGGGCTGATGACGTGCCCTTGGTAACTTTCCACAGCATCCAGCATCATGAAGGCCCTGCGGCTCACTGAACTGGACTCTTGCTGTTTTGCTCATTTAACACTATCACTTTATATTGTACCCTGAACATAGAGATAAGACTCACAAGGAATTCTAATGTCTCCAAGTTCAGATCACTGTATCACTGTCTTCCCATTCATCATCGATTTGCTCGAGTGGGCACCAGTAACATCTCCATATGACCTGTCTCATGCAAGTATAGCCCAAGGGCACCTGCTTTCTCCAGGAACATAAAGAGCCTCAAACCATTCCATCACGTCATGGGAATGAGGTCTCTAATTGTTACTGGTATTTGGCACATAAAGTACGACACGGGTAGCTTGCCAGGCTCTACCGTGCAGGTAGCATACTCTTGTAGTCATAAGTTCAGATGGATGGACTAAATAAAACCTATTTCTTATAAATCCTCAAAACTGTGTCCCTAATCTAACAGCACAAGTATTTAAGAAAAAGTTTCAGGTTTTACATTTTGTTTGTTTGTTTGTTTTTGGATCACATTGGCAATGCTCAGAGGATTATCCTGGCTCTGCACTCAGAATTACTCCTGGCAGTGCTGGGGTTCACATGGGATGATGGAGATGGCATGCAAGACACAAGCCCTCCCTGCTGTGCTATTGCTCCAGCCCCAGGTTTTAGATGATTATTATTGTACTCTTCCTCTGTGGTTTGCTATAATTTAATCACAGTGAGAGGCATAGGGCAGCCTTTCTTACCATCTTTAGATGCTGCTGCTCTTTGGTGCCATCACTATGATTCCCAATAGTATAGATAAGCACCCCAGCATAGTATGCAACAACATGAAAGACTTGAATCCATCTTTCCAGGGTCAACGTTCAGAAAACTCTAATGCTAAGGAGATATTATGATGTAGGTGAGCCTCACCAGCGGCTTACGTGATGGAGGAAGTGGAGAGAGATGGCCACTTTCTCCCCAGCTGCCTCTGCCTCCAGGGACCCACTGGGCAGGCTACGGACTGATAAAGTCTGCGATGAGCCCCTGCACAGCATGTGCATAAGCCCCACCAGCCCCCTCCAGGTGGCAGTCAAGCCACACCTGATGCCCGCTTGATCTTTAGGCACGGGAGTTGATCCCCACCACCCGAGATTTCTCAGGGAACCATGGACTCAGGCTGGAGTGAGGAATTGCTTTTTTGCAGGAAAGGAAAGTCAGTCCTAGGCCTCACCCAGGGTTTCCCTCAGGGTTCTTGTCTTCCTCGCAGAAAAATAATTTTCAGGAGTCCACGAGCAGTGAAGTTAAAGCAGGTTTTATTAAGGAGGTTTTTGGAAAGGGAAGGAGGAAAAAAAGTAAGAGAGAGAGTGCACATCTCAAGAGGGGAGATGCAGGGGACACATGTGCTCGGGCATGTTGGCTGAAGCAGCACATGGGCTCAGGGGGCATATGTGTGCACTCCTTTTGTCAGGACGGCATTTATAGATTTCTTCCCAAGCTACTCCCATATGGGTTTTCAACCTAGGTTAAGTTTCTGTGCAAGGGCCGTTGCCAAGGGGAGTAGATTTTGGGAATAGATTCTTTGAAAATCTCTTTTCCTTGACCTCAGTTCCTGCTGGATCTTCTGTCCTGGAATGTAGCCAGATTTAGGGCCAGGCTGAGAAAGGTTGATTCAATTTCCTCAAGGTCTACTGAGGGTTAATGAATTTCATTCAATCTTGGTTCCTGGTTCCAAAAGGTGACTCTGTACAGCCTTAGGGCAAGAATTCACAGCCCCATGTGGGCACACCTAACTGCCTGCCTACATCAATTAAAATTAAAATAAAAATGTTGTTTGACCATTCCCACAGGTGATTGTCTATTAATGAATAAGTACGTTTTAACTTACAGAAAGATAACCTCAGAATTCACTAGGTTGTGACAGATCAAAAAAAAAAAAGAACTATACTTTAGTATGTTAAATGTAAAACTATTATGATTTCAAGATACTCATAAAAATTAACCTTATTCAGAATAGTTTCCTCATTTTCATATAGAAAATTCTATCATTTATTAGATATTCTGGAAAATCCTGTTTTTTTCATCACTTGACCAGTTGAATCCCGTTATTCATCGATTTGCTCGAGCGGGCACCAGTAACATTTCCATTGGACCCTATCACGTGCCAATGTAGCCCAATGGCATCTGGTTGATTCAGGAATATGAAGAGCCTCAAACCGTTCCTTCAGGGTCTTTACAAGGAAGTCTGACCATGTGGCTTGTGGGTGGCCGCCACGTGATCTTTTGACATCCCGTGGGATCCAGTCGGTAATGGCTCTAGTCCAGCGGTTGTCTCCAAATCGCATTACATGTCCAGCCCATCTGATTTTCGATGCCTTGGCAAATGAGACAGCATCCCTGATTCTGGAATAGTGATGGAGGTCAGAACTCCGATTCCTTCTCTCACTTGAGTGGGGCGGGATATTCCAAGCATAGCTCTTTCGATTCCTCTCTGGGAGACCAGAATAGCTTTCTCATTCTGCTTTCGTAGGGCCCAGGTCTCTGAGGCTTATGTTAATGCAGGGAGAACAGTGGAGTCAAAGAGATGTGCCTGGAGCCAGAGGTTTGTTGTCCTTTTAGCTATTTCTTCGATGCCTTTGAAGGCATTCCATGCAGCTCTTTTCCTCCTGTGCAGCTCAGGTTTTAGGTCGTTCATCATGTTGATTTCTCGACCTAGGTACACATAACTGCTGCATTCATAGATGTTCGTTCCATTGAGAGTGAATGGGACCTCTGGAACTAGTTCATTCTTCATAAACATAGTTTTCTTTAGATTGAGCTGAAGATCTATCTTTCCACATTCTCAGTCGAAGTCAGCCAGCTTTTGTGCCTCTTGGCTAATGTTTGGTGTTATTAGAACGCTGTCATCAGCGAGCGGAGGTGGTGTAGTTGCCAACCATCTATCTTCACTCCCATTCCTTCCCATTCTAATTGTTGCATGATGTTCTCGAGGGTGGCGCTGAAGAGTTTTGGTGAAATGGTATCACCCTGTCGAACCCCCTCTTTTCACATTAATGATCACTTCTTTGTAGAATGGTGAGATCCTGATGGTGAATCCTTAATACAGCTCACGAAGGTTCTTGATGTATTGTGTTTGAACACCCTGTTTGGCTAGGGCTTTGTTTGGCTAGGGTTTTAGTCTCCACAGAATCAAAGGCTTTCTGTAAATCAATGAACGTGAGACAGAGCGGCATCTTGTACTCCCTACAAACCTCAATGAGCTTGGTTACTGTGTAGATATGGTCGATTGTGCTGAATCCTTTCCGGAAGCCTGCTTGTTCGCATGGTTGTCCCTTCATCTAGTGTTCTGCTAATCCTGTTCAGAATGACTCGTGTAAACAGCTTGTAGATGACGGACAACAGGCAGGTGGGGCGATCTTTGCCGATGTCATGAATGTCTCCCTTCTTCAACAGTAGAACTGTCCTGCTGGTTTTCCATTGGGAGGGCACCTTGCATTCGGACAGGTAGCGTGTGAAGAGCTGAGCAGGTGTATTGATGAGTACCGATGGTAGATTTTTTCAGGTGTTCGGGTCTGACTTTGTCTGGTCCTGGTGCTGTTCCCTTTCTTCTTTTTTTTTTTTTTACCTTTTTCATTATTTACGATTTTTTGAAATGTTTCCACAAATTTTAAGTCCAAATAATTCTAGGTTTCACCTTTAGTTCATTGTAATGTAGAATATATATTTTCCCAGTAAAAAATCATCTCCAGTAAATATTCTTTTTTGAGGTTTTTGAGAAGGTTTTAAAACAGTTTTCTTATTTTAAGAATAATTTATCCGTGTCATTGAGCATACATGTTTTATTTTTGTGTAATTTCTTCTCAGGACAAGCTCCAATACTTTCTTATTTGTAAATTGTGTCTCGATCATAATAATTTACTAAAAGTTTAAAGTTTTTAAATATTTCTTGCTTTATTTGTCTAATATTTTGAATATATATTTCTTTGATTTTATAGCAAACTAGGAATATTTATAAGAATTATTTACCAAAATGTTCAATATATTTGTAGACAACATAATTTCATTATAAAGTAATCTAAAAAGAGCCAAATATATCTAAACAGTGACTATAGGAAGGAAAAATGGGGGAAGAATATATATAGTCCCAGTCTGAATTATTTTGGTGTTGAGTGTGAGATTCAGCATACAAAATCTACAGATCAGCTTCTCTGCTTATACAAAGAAAAAATTGCAAAGTATAGTTTTGAATGATAAATTATTTTTAATTTCTGTGTGAGTTATATTTGTACCACTTTCATTGATCTATTTTTTGGATTTCTTAATATACTAAGAACATTTTTTATATTCAATGATGAGTTTTAATCTGCCATTACCATTTTACATTTAGTAAAACACTGCTATCTATTTATATCCTATTAATGAATGCAGTTATTCTATATCTGTCCTATATCTGTCCAGTTATTCTAATTTCACTCAGCATGATAGTCTCCATGTCCATCCATTTGCAGGTAAATTTCATAATTTCATCTTTTCTGACAGCTGCATAATTTCATCTTTTCTGACAGCTGCATAGTATTCCATAGTGTAGATGAAACACAGTTTCTTTAGCCAGTCCCTCTGTTCTCAGGCATTTAGGTTGTTTCCAGGTTCTAGCTATAGTGAATAGTGCAGAGATGAATAAAGAAGTACAGATAGTGTTTCTGCTATGTGTTTTTCGGTCTCTCGGGTATATTCCCAGGAGTGCTATTGCTGGATCAAATGGGAGCTCAATATCTAGTTTTCGGAGGGAATGCCCAAATTGTTTTCCAAAAGGGCTGGACCAGTCGGCACTCCCACCAGCAGTGGATGAGAGTCCCTTTTTCCCCACACCCACGCCAGCACAGGTTGTTCTTGCTGTTTTGGATGTGTGCCAGTCTCTGTGGTGTGAGATGGTATCTCATTGTTGTTTTTATTTGCATCTCCCTGATGATTAAAGATGAAGAGCACTTTTTCATATGCCTTTTGACCATTCGAATTTCTTCTTTTTGGAAGCTTCTGTTCATTTCTTCTCCCCATTTTTTGATGGGGTTGGCTGTTTTTTTTTTCTTGTGAAGGGCTACCAGTACCTGGTATATCCTGGATATTAACCCCTTGTCATATGGGTATTGGGTGAATATCCTTTCCCACTCTGTGGATTGTCTTTGTATCTTGGTCACCATTTCTTTTGAGGTGCAGAAGCTTTTCAATTTTATATAATCCCATGTATTTATCTTTGCTTCCATTTTCTTGGTCAGTGGTGTGCCGTCATTAAAGATACTTTTAGTTTCGATGTCATAGAGCCGTTTCTCCTATGTTTTCTTAGATGTACCTTAAAGATTCATGTCTGATGTTGAGATCTATAATCCATTTTGATCTGACTTTTTGTGCATGGCCTTAAAAAAGGAGGTCTAAGTTCATTTTTTTGTAGCTGCCCAGTTTTCCCAGCACTATTTGTTGAGGTGACTTTCTTTGAACCACTTAATATTTTTTGCTCCTTTATCGAAGATTAAGTGGTTGTATATTTGAGAGTGTGTTTCAGGATATTCAGTTCTATTCCATAGATCTACGGGTCTGTCTCTATACCAATACCACACTGTCTTAATGACAACTGCTCTGTGAGTGGAGCTTAAGGCTGGGGAAAGTGATACCTCCCATCTTCTTTTTCCTAAGGATTGCTTTAGCTATTCGTGGGGGTTTACTATTCCATACAAATTTCAGGAGTGTTTGTTCAATTTCTTTGAAGAACATCATGGGTATCTTTATAGGGACCGCATTGAATGTGTATAAAGCTCTAGGGAGTATTACCATTTTGATAATGTTAATCCCTCCAATCCATGAGCAGGGAATGTGTGTCCATTTCTTCAGGTCTTCTTTTATTTCCTGAAGTAACGTTTTGTAGTTTTCTTTGTAGAGATCCTTTACATTCTTTGTCAAATAATATGCAAAACAGCAAAAGAGAAGGAAGGGACATTAAAGAAACTATCCCATTCACAATTGTGCCGCTGTTTCCTTCTTTTACTGACGAGATGGCATGTTGGATTTCAGAAGGGAGAACATTGGGGATGACATATCCATCCTGTGGAATTTGATATGTGGGCAGGTGGATGTGGCTATCAAAGAGATTTGAGTAGAAGTCCTGGATAATCTTCTCCATTGCCTTTCTGGAAGATGTGATAGATCCATCAGGGCCCCGGAGGGGCAGTCATCTTGGTCTTATAGTTGGCGAAGGACAGGCGGGCAGCCGAATGCTTTTCCTGGCTTCTGCTGCATCTTCCAGTATTTCTGCTCTTCTGTCTTTGAGGTCTTCTTTTATCGCTTCTCTGCACCTTTTAGCAAGCTTGGACATTAGCATTTGGTCTCCTGAGGCTCGCGCCTTGCCACATTGGCGAATGAGCTCAACAGTTTCTGAAGACAAGCGTCCTTTTGTGTCTTTCTCTCTCTCGGCATTCTTCGCACAATCATGGAGGTGCTGAACTAGTCTGTTGTATTCTTCATCAATGTCGACGATTATGGTGTCTTCCCCATGTTGCTGCAATGGTGCCAAGAGCTCCCAGTTGGTGGATATTCTGGGAGTTCTCTTCTTTAAACTTTGCAGCCATTTTTCCCCTTTGCGAGAAGTAGAATTTTGCCCGAAGGAGATGATGGTCCGAAACTGTTTGGAATTTGGGGCGACAGCTACATTGGTCAGACAAAACCGTCGATTGAAGATGATGTGATCAATTTTATTGTGGAACTGTCTGCCAGGGAGATTCCCATGTCCAACGTTTCGCTTCAGCTTTCTGGAACTGTGAGTTCCCATGAATGTTCTTGGTGGACATGTTGAACTCAGATAGTCTCTCACCCTGTTCGTTCCATTCTAGGCCATGGGTCCCGATGTGGAGTTCTTCAGCTGATCTTCTTGGTCCTATCTTGGCATTAAAATCACCAACTATGATCTTGTAGAAGGTGTGATCTTTTTTTATAGAACTCCTCCAGTTCCATCTAGAATTTCTAAATTTCATCTTCTTTGTATGTGGATGTTGGTGCGTAGAAAATGAAGATAGAAATTGCTGGCAGTGGGCCACATCTCTTCAAGTGTAATCGTCCTATTCGGTTTATTAGGCATTCAAGTGAATCAATGTTGATGGTCATGTTCGTGTTGACAAGGACACCAATGTCACCAATGCCTCTTTTCGCCGCATGTTCCAAGGAACAATTCTTCTCTGGTGTCAAATACAGCATGATGCAACTGACGCCTCCTCGTCTCAGTCAGACCAATGATGTCGTACTTGATCTTTTGCGCGTGCACCATCAGATCCTCAATATATGCTTCCGATGCCAGAGTGCCGTGCATTGGAAGTACAGTCATTTTAGTCCTTCTTCGCTTTTGGCAACCTTGGTGGCCATGAAATTTTATCAGGCACTGCTTGTTTGCCTTTCCTTAATGCTGCCATATAAGGGCTCTTTCGGGGTCAGGAAAATAAACATTTATGTTACTGAATTTGGAATATCGAACACGCATTGGACAGCTTGCCAGGCTCTGCCATGCTGGCGCTATATTCTCATTACTTTGTGGGGGCTCTCTCAGAGGGGTGGGTAGAATATTTATGGTAATTTGGAGGTAAATTGCGGCCGGCGCAACGGGAAAGCTGTTTTCTGCTGGGGAAAGCAGGTTTCTGCTCTGCCCGGTGTACCTGTGTCTTAGGCTCAAGCATTCCTGGGCTTGAAATACTCTCCTCTGAAAGGCGGGTCTCTGCGGGGTGGGTCCTTGTAGGCTGGATTTCTGACAAGCCAGGCTGGAGACTGGATTAATCTGTAGACTGGATTAATCTGAGGGCTGGATTAATCCCTGTCCTGTTCCTGAATGACCTCAATCCATGTGTCACTCTGGCTGTGACACCCCTCCAGGTCCCAAGCACCATGTCACAGCACACTCTGCTCTTCCTGTTGTTCCAGTCACCCTTTCAGTTCAGGGGTTTTTCCTGTAAATTCTCTAATTTCTCATTTTTCTTTACTTTGATGATCTATCTGTAGTCTATGACATTGGCCGTAGACTTTTCCTCTGAATTCTTTGTAACACAGATCATTAGGACTGAAGGGGTATGTTTGAGTTCCAAACAGTAGCAGGGAATGAGTTTTCTTCTACCTCAAGGGATAAACAGACACAATCCAGGAGTTCAGCACAGCTCCAAAAGGCTTTTATTTATCACCAGTAATTAAGCAAACTCTGCTAATACAATTGAAGGTTAGGGGATCCCCAAACCTCTAACTCCTGGCTGGACCTCTGACCATATGCTCACTTGGCAATCTTTACCAAGAGGGAGACTTTTCTCCAAAATGCAGTTTTTTCTTTCTCAATAGGTGCCTGCCTTCCTTCAGGGGCCTGCCTTTGAAAAAAACAAAGACCAGCACTTATATGCAATACTCCAGGTGACCAAGGTCTAATCAAATGCTAATTGACAAGGCCTCAGTCTCTCCTATACCTAGGGGTTCTTATGCAAAATACTGTGGATTGTGGATAATGCAGGAATCATGCCTAAGAACAAAAGCACATCAGGATTTATATACAGAGGGTGATAGTATCATAATTTCAGGATTATAAAATTCTAAACCAATGAACTCCAAGAAACTAGATGGTTATGCCCAAAATACCACAAAACCCATTCTTCCCTGTTCCAGGGGAGTTAGAGTGCTCAGCCCTCTGTTTTAGTGAAAGGGTCATGCCTCCTCCGTCTGGTGGATTAGCCTGACCCCTTCTTTACTCTTTACAGAGCTGATTTGGTTCCACTGCAGCCAGGGTGGTTTCCCTCTGGTATATTTCTAGTCTTACGAAAGAGGATGCTGGGACATAAGAGGAAGGCTGACCAGGTTAGGTAGCATTGGGTTCATAATAGAAATAATAACAATATCCCAAAGCTATTGAAATCAAAGCTCCTTTTCCTTCCTCCCCCAAACTCCTGTTGTGATTTGCACAAGAGCCTTAAGGCAATGCAAATAGTTGCATTGCCTTAAGGCCCTGCAAAGACCCTGCCTTAAGGCCCTGCATAGGCCCTGCAAAGACCCAGGGCCAGTTCAGGTGGCTCCTGCCAAGAAGGATTAAACCTCATGCAAGTGGCAATTAATACAAATTGGTCACAATCAAAGTTTGTATGAATTGAGCAAAAGCATTTACCCAAATTTATGGCAGAACATTCTAAAAGACCCAAAACTGGTCAGAAGACATCAGGCATTCATAAATTCCATGATGTTTTACTTTTTTTTTTTTTTTTGGGGGTAACACCCGGCAATGCTCAGAGGTTTCGCCTGGCTCTGCACTCAGGAATTACTCCTGAGCGGCGCTTGGGGACCATATGGGATGCCAGGGATTGAACCCATGCTGGCATGGGCCAGCCACATGCAAGGCAACGCCTACCTGCTGGGCTATCGCTCTTGCCCCAAATTCCATGATTTTTTACTGCCCTTTTTTGGATATGTTAAGATGGCCAAATATTTCTTCTTATGGGAATATACGTCTTATCAATTTTAATGCACCAATTCATATATATTTCTACTATCTTCAAGGGTTATACATTTATTATGGGACCTCATTATTTTATGGTTTATTCTGTTTTTGGACCATACTTGACATTGCTCAGCACTTATTCCTGGCTGTATGCAGGTGATATAGGCAGGCAGACAGGAGGGGGCCCTGCATGGCAATGAACTGTCGCCATTAGGATGTCACCTTTTGGAACCAGGAATGAAGACCTGATGAGTCCCTTTTAGCCAACAATAAACCGGGAGGAAGCTATATTCACCTTCTTCTGCCCAGCTCTGAGTTCCCAATCAGCCTTTGATGGCCCAGCAGAAGATTCCAGAGCCTTCCAGCCCAAGAAGATAAAGCCCCCTTTGGAAATCATTCGGGGCACACTCAGCCTCTGGAGCAGCCCGCATCTCCCCTCTTGAGATGTGTACTCTCTCTCTCTCTTCCCCTTCTCTGTCCCTGTCCTAAAACACTCCTTAATAAAATCTGTTTACTTCGCTGCCCATCAACTCCTCAAATTTTTTTACTGCTAGAAAGACCACGAACCCTGAGGGAAACCCTTGGTAAGGCCTAGGACTGACTTTCTTTTCCTGCAAAAAACAATTCCTCACTCCAGACTGAGTCCAAGGCTCCCCGAGAAATCTCAGGTGATGGGATTAACTCCCATGCCTAGAGATCAGGCAGACATCAGGCAGGTATGGCTCGACGACCACCTCATGGGACTGGTGGGGCTCAGGCCAACACCGTGCAGGGGCTCATCGCAGACTTTATCAGTCCTAAGCCTGCCCAGCTGGGCCCAGGTGGCAGAGGGGCCCGGGGAGAAAGTGACCATCTCTCTCCCCCTCCTGCCTCACATAACTCCCTCACCCCCTTGAGGTCCACCTACATCACCAGGGATCACTTCTGAAGAATTTCAGGGGACTGCATAGGGTTCCCAGATTGTAACCAAGGTTGGACTGTTCAAGACAACCACACTACCCACCGATCTGTTTTTGGGACCGTACTTGGCATTGCTCAAGACTTATTTCTGGCGGTATGCAGGTGATGTAGGCAGGAAGGGGCCCTGCATGGCAATGAGCTGCCCCCATTAGGATGTGGGGACAAATATCTGGCCCCATGAAGGGCTGTTTCTAAGATTTTGTTATATTTCCTGGAATTTTGATTTCCAGAAAATTTTCTTAAATTTTCTGGAAATCAATTAATAAATTAATACCATTTAATCAAACTTCCACAATACAAAACAAAAGGTAATATGAAATTTTCATGAGCACAAATTAGACTTGAGGCTTGTTTAAAATGAAGACTAGTTCAAATGAAGACTTAATCCCACAGTTATTCTAACATATGTAATGTCTGGTCTGAAGACATTACTCGCCGGACCAGAGCTAGTTTGTTCATTATATTAGTGCTTGGAAGAGCTTTGTACTATAAAAGCCATTTTTGGAACTGTGCCCGACTGTGAGTTTTCATGTTTTCCCGGCATCCTCGGAGGTGAGAGAATCTCTGTCCTGACACTGTTGGGGACCCGGTGGCCTTCCCTGACACATGAGGGCCTCAATTTTTCCATCGGACTTCCCTCTCCTCAGAACTCCACCTGGACCAGCTACCGCCCGGCTCCCAGGGCCATGGTTCATCAATAAACCCTGGTTTTGAGATGACTAAAGATATGCTACCCGCACGCGAGCCTGGCACTACCGTGTTGTGTTTGATATGCCAAATACCGTAACAATATGACCTTATTCCCCGACCTGATAGAATGGTTTGAGGCTCTTTATTCTGGAGCACCCTTGGCTCTCTCTGGACAGGTCTATGGAGAGTTACTGGCCGCCGCATGACGGAGACGTGATACAGTGACGGATGTAATGTCTATGTGTTTCCAGCAGTTTGATTTATAATTTCAGCCTAAGGAGATTTTGTCCTTAACAAAATATTTTCTGTGTGGAGAGTGGTGATATATTTACTGCCAAAATCCTTGAAGGTCCTGCATGCAACTGAAAAATTTAGCAAGGCAATAATTTTAAGGTAATAAATACTCGATTCTTAAATAAACAGTTTAAGTCAAATATGCCCCCCAAAAGTCCACAAGCAGATGCTTATTTTTAACTGTAACTTTATTAAAGGAAGTTCTAAGTGGAAAGGAATTAAATACACACATGGGATTTTCATTTAGGACCACTCTAATGATTGATTCTAATGTAAAATTAAAGATGTCTGCAAAGGAGTGGTGTTAAGAGTTGTTCAAACATCTGTATAAAAAGAATCTGACATAATGCTTAAATTAAATATTAAATTAAAATAAATATATTAATTATTCAAAACATTTATTAGTATTCTTTATTATTATTATTCATTGTTCAAAAACATTTATTACTGACTCTCAAAATGTGGGTCCCAAGGAAAACAAGAAAATCTGAGTTTTATTGAAACTGCATATTTGAAAAGTTCAAATAAAATTTCATGCTAGCCAATATACAGCTATTGTTTAATGTACAACATGTTCCTTGGATTTCCAAAAATAAAATGAAAACCCGATAAGTGCATTTCATTTCTTTACACATGGAACGACATTTATGAAGTGCTATTTTTTGTGCAGCATTTTTAATAAAAATTTGCATTTATATCCATACAGTACTTTCTTACCATATTTGGCTTTAAATTTTATTTGATATTTATTACTCATTATCTTGATCTGATGCACTCTTGCTATTTTTTAGTATTGACACACAAGTTGCTTTAACTATAATTGTACATTTGACTGTATAATAATTTTGACTTGTACTTTAATTTCAACAGAACTTAAATTTTCTTTTCCTTGAGATCAATATTATAACAGTGCTATGAGATAATCAAAAACCAAGAATAAATGCTTTTGAGTATGAAAGTTATTTAACTTAAGCAATACTAAAGCTCTACTTAGAAAAAAGATTAGAACATTTCCTTTGAATAAATTTCCTTCATTATGTTCTTCAGTTTTCCGGAGCACTGTATAATTTGGATATCAGAACTTGTCAAATGTTTGATGTATGAATATTTACTCCCCAATCAGTAGAAGATCTTATTTTGATACATGTTCCTTTTGAAATTCAGAAGAGACTGAACTGGGTCTGGAATAAAATTTTTAATTGAATGTGGTGTTGGGTGGCATGCCTTACTGAGCCTTAGCCTCCGGCTACACTTAGCTAACTTGAAGAGCTGGTCCCTGCCTTTGGGGAACCTCCGGAGAAGTCACAATGGGAGTTCGGCATAATTGGATTGATTTCATAGTTTTATATGGCATAAATATTTTTTATCATGAATCTCACTTGCCCCAGATCAATATTATGTTCCCACGGGTCTCCATGTGGGACATACATGTAGATATTCCAAGAGTACTTGGCTACATTAGATCAACCAAAATGTAATTGATTTTCTTAGTTCAGAAACAAGCCAGTGTGCTCCAGGAAACTAACAGTGTCTCTGACTCTAAAGGTAATGCCAAAGTGAATTATTCTGATGGAATTTTTGGACCTTAGTGGGATCCAGAGTCTGGAATCTGCTGACTATATATTCATGATAAAAGATATTACTGCCATTTCCTACACTTACATTCTGAACTGCTTTCGGGTTCAGAGATGCAGCCCCTCCTCACAATGCTAGGGAGATTTTGCCTCTGAAAATCAGTTCTGGCTTTTGGGAAGATTGAGCCAGAGGCCCAACTAAAGATCTACATTTCAAAAGGGTCATTTACCTAGCATCATCTATAGATAGGCCAACCCACAATGGTCTGGCCTGGAAGATTTTGGTGGGTTTTTGTCTATAAAAAGAAGCTAGGGGAAAAAAAAGGGGCCTTTTGGTCTTTTTTTATTCTCTTGGCATTTGCCTCTCTCCATCCTCTCCATTCTCTGTTGGGCTTTAACATGTGGTGGCAGCCATCTTGGTCTACATGTAACGGGGCCCAGCCAGAAACCCAGAGTCTGAGGGTTTTTCCTGTTTTTGGATTGTGTATCAGAACCTGTGATAGAAAACTTTTTAAAACTGTGCCAGATCCTGAGTTTTCATCCATTCC